>PVLA01004413.1:0-108516 GCA_004027455.1 Hydrochoerus hydrochaeris
TACACCCGTTACTCTCTGGCTCAGGTTTTGTTTTTAATATGCAGCACAGATTCAACTCGACATAATTTAAAATCCTAGCATTTGTTATTCTGAATGTTTCTTACCCTGGGCACTGTCTTTATGTCTCAGAAATCAGGTCCATAGCCTGAAGGGTACTGGAGGGGTGACTGAGTCTGAGACAGAGCAAAAATCTCCCAGCCCTCTGCACAGCACTTGTCTCTTCACCCCCGTTTTCTCCCCCCATCTGCTTGTATCACCAGCCAACACTGTGAAGAGAGGCAGCATTCCAGGCTTCCTGGATTCCTGTGCTGTCCCGTCTCACATTTGCTCTTGCTTTACTTAGAACTGTTGGGGCCTCTGATGTCCCTTATGTCCCCATGCACCAGAAGTGGCCTGAAGCTGTCTCCTCCCAGCTTATCTGTATAATAATGTCTCCTGAAATTAGATTAGCCAGAGTGATTTCTGTCACTGGTACAGAGGTCATCCCTCCTTCATTGCTTATATGTATGATGACAATTACCTTCCATTTGTTTTGTACTTTGAGCTGCCCAGAGAATAAGCATCCCCAGAGGCATTTTGAATGACAGCTTTCTGGTTGCACAGAAAGGATCAAACTGATCCTAACAAACTGTAGGAGATATGGGGTTGGGTTTTTTACCTCTAAAAGTCCCTCCTTTCTGAAGATAAGACCCTGGCTCTAGACTCCACAGAAAGGGTCATGAGTCTGCCCAGCCCTCGGTGACTATGCTAGGAAGCCTGAGAGCACAATGGTGATTGATGAGCCCCTGACAGGCTGCCAAGGCTGCCGCAAGCCTCTCCCATCTTTGTGGGCAGGTAGGATGCTCTTTTGTAACAAGCTTCTCTCTGGCTAAAAGACATAAATCTCCTCTGATTTAAGTGACAGGTTGTTGAGATTGTTCCCTTTGGCTTTGGCACAAAGAGGAAATGTAAATCCAGCATAATCTGTAGTGTGAGGGATACATCAGATCTGAAGGCTGGGATTTTCAGGCTGGGAAGGACTAGGAGACAGCCCTGCTAGGCTCAGTTGGTTCGGCAGGTGGGCAGTATGGCGAAGCTGCAGAGCTGGACTCTCAGACTCCATTTCCTGTGTCATTGTCACCCATCATGTTGTCCCCTTTTTCACATTTCTGTGCACACTCTCCACCCCATGGCTGGGATCCCATGTCACTAGCACCTTCTGAGCTGCCTTTATCAGCACCCCAGACACTAGATCTCTTCTTGCACCTTCCCCTTGCACCAACTGATTGGTCTCTTCTGAGATACATGATGACTCACTGCCAGACTCTTGTGGTTAAATCAACATTGGAGCCTTTGCTTCCACAGAGAGCTGAGGTTTTCCAAACCCTTTTTGGCCTCACCACGTATATGGGCCTGGAATTGGCTGGACTGAGGCATCATCAAAGAGATGGATTGAAATAAGGCAAGGCAGGGAGGTTTCACTATGCCAGAGACTGGAAAGGACAACTGAGGATACCACTGTCAAAGAAGACCCAAAGCCCCAGCTATCACCCAGTGCATGACCCCAGTGGATAAGTATTCAGTGTATTCTTGTTGGATGAATCAACAAATGGATGTGTGAAGGAATGAACAGATAAATGACTGGAGACTTGAGTGTACAATGTCAAGAAGAAAGCGGACAGGACTGCCAAGTCCAGTGAGCACTAGCATGGGAGCAGGGAGGACTGCAGAGGAACAGTGTAGAAAATCATGAGTGAGGGTGGAGAGATGGTGCTATGGGGTGCCTGGAAACCGTGTTGCTTCCTTCTGGTGACAGACCTTGGTTTTCCTTTGGACAAACAACCCTCCTCCTCTTTGCATGTAGTCAGGGTTAGAATGAAGGGGTTCTGAAAAAGGGCCACATACCCCCATGCTGTTAAATCATTCGTGCCGCCATGGTATATTAGGTGCCCCCTTTTTCCCTCACCCACCAAAACTGCTCTGATTTTGTCTCCGCCAACCTTGTCATCAAACTCTTCCTTATGAGCAATCTCATACCCTTATAATAATGTCATTTTAAAACCTAGATTTGTGCCAGGCATGGTGGTACACTCCTGTAATCCCAGCACTTGGGAGGCTGAGGCAGGAAAACCATTTGGAAGCTTGAGACCAGACTGAACTACAAAGTGAGCCCGAGGCCAGCCCGAACTGCATAGAGCAATCCTGTCTCAAAAAGATAAATAAATAAATAAAACCTAGAGTAGTTGGGGGTGCATTCTTATAATCCCAGCTGCTCTGGAAGGCTGAGGTAGAAAGATCACAAGTTCAAGGCCAGCCTGAACAATTTAATGAGATCCTGTCATCTCAAAATAAAATTTAGATCTGCCAAGGTGATTTCTATCACTGGTAACCAGATATTCCTGAGTAGTACAAGGCCACAGTTCAATAAAATTGGCAGTTACAGAGCCTTAGTTTCCTTCACAGCTCCTAAGACATTGTGGATGTTCCCTGGAGGCTTGGTGAGTAGCAAATCAGAGACCAGGAGACTCTGGAGCCCAGAAGGACTCTCCCTGAGTATTGCTCATAAACGCTGATCCAGCAGGTTGGGAACAGTCAGTGGAGCTCCCTCCCAGATGTGTGTGTGTCTCCAGTCCTGCTGAGACTGGGCTCTTCTAAAAGGAGGCCTGGGACACCCAGGTGGCCTCACTGATGGGACATAAATTCCTCTAGTGCAGCAAGCACAATTAGAAATCTTCCTTTTGCTTCTATCAAAGGCTGACAGCCCAGCCAGCAGGGCATGTGGGTTGATATAAGAAGCTGCTTGGCAGATTTCTCCAGGAAATTCTCTCTCCGGCTCTCCCTCCATCAAACAGAATCCTCCCACACCTTTGTCACCCAGTCTTTCTAAAGAGCATCACTGCTTCCTTGGCCTGATCCAGGCAGCTCTGAAGTCTCATTTGAGAGAATGAGACGGACAGACAGAGAAAGGGGGAGGCAGGAAGAACAAACAGAGGCCAGCGATGAGAAGAGTGAGGCTGAGCTTCATATCAGGTCTTTTCTCACCTGAGAGGCTGAGCAGGGGACTCTGGAGAAGTGATTTGGCTCCACAAAGAAGAGCAGCCGCTTCACCTGATGAGCTGAAGTCATTAGCTGAGCCCAAAAATCACAAACTACTCTCACTGGACTTTTTGGCTTCCTGGGCCAGAGTCATGTCCCAGCCCCTCACAGGAGTCACCTTGGATTTGTGTTAGAGTACAGGATGGAGTAAACAAAGCTGCCAGCCCCACTCCAGGACCACGCAGACAGATGCCCCGTCCTTTTATTATTCTTTCCCCGGTCCCCAGTGTCCCTCCTATGGTGCTGGGTGCACCTGCTGGGCTTCTCTCATGCCTTTGTCTGCCTTGGTCTTGTGCCCCACATGCCTGTCCTCTTTTCTGTGTGACCCTTTGTCTCACATTCCCCTCTTCTCCTAGCTTTCAGTCCAAATAGGTCAATTCATAACCTTAAGAGAGGCCGTGATACATTGACCACATACCATGTGGTCTAGGAAGGCTTTGTTGGCAGAACCTGCCTACCAAGCTGCTCTCTGCTCACCCTGATCCCACCAGTTGTGGCCAGTGGTAGAGAAGAATGAAGAAGCCCTCAGATGGAGCTGGAGTCACCTGTGGCAGTGCTATGACTGGGGGACAGTTTGCTGCACCTCTTATCACTATCAGAAGGTTTCTTCTACAAGTACATCTCTCAGGGGTACCAGAGACCCAGTACAGCAACTAGTGACCACTTAATGAAAGAGACTGGAAGACACAAGGAGGGCTGGGCACCTGAGAGGATGAGGGGAGCAGCTGAACAGAATCTCTCAATTTGATCCACAGGGCATTTGCACTCTGAATGTGAGGGAATGGGGGTGGGGGGTGTTCAGCCTGGACAATCTGCTCTCAGGAGTTGGGGGGTGAGAAGAGGCTGCTGAGCCCAACTCTGGGGTCTTCTACACCTCTGGAATCTGTGTCCTCATTCCTACTGTGAGACAGTGATGGGCCTAGCAGGGTGACACAAGTGTCAGTAGGAACACTCCAGGTCCTGATCAGAGTCTGCCACAGCAAAGATGTCTCATGGTTGGCCTTTTAAAAATGATTTTTAGTCATATTAAGGTGATTTTTAGGGCTTGAGATATTTATTAAGATGATAAATACCACTTCGAGCCAGTGCTTCCCCTTCCCCGCCCCGGTCACCTGAGAGGGTACCAGCAGATAGCCAGCCTTGCCTTGTGTTCCATCCTCTCTTTGTGTTTGCACCCACAGAGTCCCCAGGCAAGGGACCCAAGAAAGAGGCTACAGCATAAATTGAAGTGACAATTAGGAGCCTCCCATGTTTAACTGTTGCAAACAGCCTTCCTGCTCCTGAGTCACCCCAAGCCGAGATGGCTAAGACCTAGGATAGGATTTTCTACTGCGGTGGTGAAAGGAGAAGTGTAAGCTACAGAAAAGGCACAACCTGGGGGCCAGGTCTTCCTCCTAATGGGACAAGGAGTGCTCTGTCCTCATTGGTACCTGGCAGAAGATGACAGCCACCGGTGATGGGGACATGAGGTGGAGGGAGGCAGGTATTCAAGCAGCAGAAGAGCTTTTAGAAGCTACCAATTTACAGATGTGTATGTGACTTATCTGCCTCTTGCCCAACAGAGTAAGAGCCCCTACTCCCTTGGGGAAGTAGTCTCTTTCTCTTTCTTTCCTTCTTCTTTTTTTTTTTTTTCTGACTTTGAGATAGGGTCTTACTAAATTGTCCTGGCGGATCTCTAACTTGGTGATCCTCTTGCCTCAGCCCACTCAGTGCTGGGATCACACACATGTCCTTATCTCCTTAAGTCAGGCTGTCCTCCTCTTTTCTGTCCATTCATACCCACTGGCTCATCCCTGGGTTGACTGGTCTGCAGGAGAATCTCAGATTCTAAGAGTGGCAGCTCTTTTATGTGCATAAGGAAGACCCAAAGCCCAGAGCAGGGAAAGAACATGAGGTTATGCAACAATTAATGGCAGACATGGGGAAAGCAGGGTCTCCAGGTTAGTCCCCAGTCTCAGATTCACCCCGGTGAACCCCGCATACCCTATACCTGCCCAGTGTTGTTCAGCAAAGGGGCTGTGTCCATCAGCACTGGTCATATGTGATCCCCTCTCAGTGCAGGACTTCCAGTTGCCTTGCTAAGATAGGAAATTTCCACAGACTGAGCTGGAGGGGGTTCTCAGACATGCAGTGTTTTCCAAACTCCTTTGACTTTTCTCTTCCCAAGGACCTCCTTGCAGGCGAAGGCACAGCAGAACACACGCTGGGGACCACTGTACCCCATGATGCCGCCCCATGACCCCACCTTAGTTGTCATGGCTCCCAAACTGTCTGCTCAAGTGGGGCTCAGGTCCTCCATGCCAGCACACTGGGCCCTGTTCCTGGAAACACAAGCCTTTAGAAGAAAAACCACTAGACATGGCAAATTCAAACTTACCAAATATTCTTTGCTTCACCTTCTTTTTGTCCCAAAACTCTACATTTAATGAAATATTGCAGCATGGAAGGTGGTGGGAGGAGAAAAAATGTCTGCCCTGATCCTGAGACTCGCCTTGTCACACTGCAGCCCTGAGCAAATTAAACCTGGGACTCTCGGACACAGGCTCTGTAATGAGGAGCAGAGAGCAGCAAATGACACTTCCGGCTCCGCCTGGGCCAGCTGGGATAATAAAACAGCACAAGTGGATGTGGAAGCTTTGGAACAAAAATACCTTGTAGCTATTATCTTCATGAGTCTCTGCCCTTCCACGAAAGCCCACCCCACATTCTTTTAATCTGGAGCTACTAAGAAGCGGTATTTTCTCACCTTTGTAATATGAGAAACAAGTTAATTAAAATTGTTCCCAACTCCAATCTGAGAACATGCCTGCTTTGACTACAGATCTGTCAACAGTGAGTTTTGATATCAGCATGTGCATGAAGGTGGTTATTCACAGATGCTGATAATTGCATTAATTTAGGAGACATTAGATAAGCCCTGAAATTAATTACACATGCAGCAGACAGTGATGTTGCCACCAGATTGCTGAAAGAAAATGGTAGAAATTCCAGCTCCTTTTATCCAGATCCAAACTCCCAGGACACTCAGATAACCAGAACTGTCTTCACTGTTCAAGGATGTTTATCAGGCTGATCACAACAAACAGCAGAAACCTTAAAACAGAAGGTAGAGAGCTATGTGGACAATGTTTGTTTAAGGGAAATTTTTCTGGATTTTAACTCTTAGAAAGCTAGTCTTTTATAAGGGATTGTGAAATGTCTCATGGAATCAGAATTTGTAGTTAATTTGTAGTTAATGAGTTTTTATCCAGTTTGCTCATTCATTAACTATTCTAAAATAAATAGAAATTCTCTCTCCCATTTTTCACATTAGACACATGGGAGATTAGTATATATATGTCCATATCTTCTCAATGGACATAAAGACCATATGTAAGTAAAACAGTGAACTAGATTTGAAAAGGAAAACAAGTGAAGACTTAGCCTGATTTTTAAAAAAAATCCACACAGAAAAGGCAGAAGACCATGTGAGGAAGCGGTGGGGTGTTTCTGTTTCTCCCCTCACTGTTCCACAGCCTGCCTCTCTCCGTGTACTGAAATATTACCTGTGTATTACAGCCTTGCTTTTCCTTGGAGAGTTTCACAAGTACCTGGCTGAAATGTCAGAATTCGAGACCAGTGTCTAATTTTAGATGCTTACCTCATCCATAAATAAATTGAGAGTTAAGACTGGAGTGTAGTTCAGAAGGGGCCCCAAATGACTGCTAACCCAGGTCTGTAGACCCAAAACCAAAGCAGAGAGAAGTGTATAACTGGAGCAGCCCATTCACTGCCCGACTCCTGGATAGCCTGCCAGCATCATGCTGGGCAGAGACCTTTGGTGTCCAGTAGATATTCCAGAGCCCAGGATCCTGTGCTACCACCCCTCCGGGCAAGACTCCTGGTGTCCAGGGTAAAGAATGATCCCATTCAGCTGTTATAGTCCTCTTCTACCATGAAGCCATGGAGACCTTTGGGGGATCATCCACTCAAACTATATATTGCTTTGAGTTCAGGCTGACCAGGTTATAGAAATAAAGCTATCTTCATTTTTGTTACTCAAAAAAATAAATAAATATATATAAAATAATTGTAAAAGACACAAGTCCAGAATATACCAGAAAACTCCTTAACTAGCCTCTACTCCTGTTGTAAGCACTGTTATCATATCAGTTTGGTTTGTACATTCTTCTGATCATCTCCATGCAAATATGCATAAATCAGAATTTTATACCATGTCATGGTATACCACACAATGTTTTCTAAGATGCTTCTGTGTTTAATAACTTGCTCTGAAAATTATTCCATGGTGGTACATGCAGAACTACTTCCTTCTTTATTAGTACAAAGCATTCCAATTTTGCTTCTGCCAAATCAACTTATAAATTACTTCCAGTATTGACTATGGGCTTCCAGAACTGTGAGGCAACAGGTTTCTGCTGTTTAAACCAGTCAGTTTGTGGTAGTTTATTACAGCAGCTTTAGCAAACTAGTACTAATATAACATATACACATTTCAGGGCATAAGAATAGTGGGAGCTCCATACTCAGCAGACACCAGATGCTTTGCTCCCCAGCCAGCAAAACGTGTATTTGCAAACCCATTTAGCACTGGAACTGAGTCTATCCTGACTGAAATCCTACTGGATTGATTTCCTTACGAAGTAGTATCACAACCTGTTTGAATGAGATGATGAAAAGTGCTCCATGATGAGATGCTATTTACCTTGTTGGGGGCCAAAGATTAAAAGTTGATGTGTATGACAAATGATGATGACACTAAAAGCAGGTAAGACAATAGATATAATCATCCAGATGTGATCAGCTTTGTTTTTCTGCCAAGCTACTACTCAGAGAAGTATTGTATAAGCAGCATCCTGAGTTTGCAAGTGACCAAGATCTACTCATGTTGGCTCAAGCAAGGGATCCGTGGTCATTCACAATGTCTCTTGCCAGTCACCTATCACCTCTGCTTTCTTCTGTGTCAACTCTATTCAAGCAGACTCTTCCTGAGTCTTGGTTTATATTCTTCTCCAAGTAATGCCAGTGGAAATCCCTTTTTTTCTCAAAATAACTCAGTAATTATCTAGGGATAGGATCTCATTGAGTTAATATGGATCATGTGCCCAATTCTGATCAATTACTGTGACCAAAAGGATGAGCTATGCCTACTGGCCAGACCTGGAGCACATGACAAAAGGCAGCTCCAGACTTGAGGAAATAGGGCCAGCCCTGTGTAGAGCAGCTGGACTGAGAGTTGGGGAGGATGTCAGGTATCAGAGGCCCTGAAATAATTTTCCTTCTTTTCTTGGTCCAAATTCTGAACAATTTGGAGAGAAATAAAAGCATATGGAGTGAAAATACCACAATTAGTACCAATAAACTAGGCTTGGAAAATATAGTTTCTTTGCTCAGCAGCAGTGAGCATCTAAGAACTACATTCCCAGACACCAACAGTTTATCCAGGGACAGAACTAGGTAACCATGGGTCTCCCCCTGGGAGCCCAGATCCTGCAAAATCACCAGTGGATAAGGGGATGTGTATTCCTCTGCAGAAAAGTGGGAGAAGAATGCTAAGTAGATCTCATCCACTCCTTCCCTCAAATGCACCAAACAATAAGGTGGTTCCTCTTCCCAGCAAAGAATGAAGGACAAAGGAGAGGCCAGAACCTGTCCCTTCCCTGAAACTTCTGCACTCAGAAGCCAGCAGAGTGGGGACAAATCTTGCCCCTTGTCCTGTAGCAGAGGGGAATTTCCCAAGAGAAAACCAAGGTGGCCTACAATGGAAGAGATGAAAATGGCAGCAGTAAAATACGACATAAAAGATGAAATACCCTCACCTGTTTTCTTCCCCAAGGATGCCAAATCACCATAGTAGTACCAAGTTATATATTTGCCATGTTTATATAAATAAATGGTGGTACATATTATACTCTAGCTTGCAGGCTATCAAGATTTAAGGCGTTATGAAATCCTCTTTGAAGAAAAATCAAAGTTAAGCAAAATCAGTCACCTGTGTGATCTGGGGTCAAGTACCAAAACCCACAAGTGGGTCATGGGGCCCAAAGAACCAAACTCCAACCCAGTTCAGCCTCCACCTGCAGGTGCCTTTAGACAAGTTTTATCCCCTAAACTTCCATCCCTTCCAGAGCAGGCATTCCCACCTTGTTGGCTGACCTCAGAATATTGTGTGGAGAAACTCTGCTAATACTAACAACAGTTAAAATTTTAATCAGTTACCATATGCCTAGCCCTATTTTAAGAGCTTCGTATGTGTGAACTCCTCTAATCAAAACAGTCGTACAAGTAGATTCTTTTGGTAAAATCCCCATCTCCTAGATGAGGAAACGAGGTCATAGAGGGGTGGAGAAGCTTTCTGAGATTTGACAGACTACAGTAGACTGCAGCTACAGTCACAGGTGAAGTTGTCATTGCTCCTGTCAGGCAGAACTCAGGGGAGTGGGCTGAAAGAACACAACCTCAAAGGGACAGGAAGTAGCTTGCGGCTCTGTGCCTCTTCATAGAGGAGAGAACTTTCGGCAAGTGTACCCAGAGGGTCAGCAGGGGCACATGGGCCAGGGTGGGGTGCAGAGACTTGGATGGGGGTTTTATCTGTATATGGTCTGAGCATGAGAACAGCAGCAGCAGGCCTCAGATTCAGCAGCATCATCGTGTGATGCGAGCATTGGTCCCCACCATGGGCACTTCCAAACCCTCTGGTCACGTGCTAACCCTAAGCTGTCAACTCCCCCTCTTTGCATAAAGGAATGAGGGGAAGACTAAGGCCGGGTGCCCTTGTGGAGGCCTGGTAGAAGGTGAGCCACATATCACTCCAGAATGGCCTCAGATTGGTGACTGTCAGGAAATCGGAGGCCACAATAACTTTCATTTTACCTAGCTTTTCTTTAAGACTAACAGAACTCTGAGTTCTTCAGCAGATTTAAGATGAGGCTGAAACGATTTTTCTAGTGAAACCTATGCTTTCTAGAGAGAAGGAAGCACAATTTTTGCCAAGGCCTCCCTATTCCCTTAAGACAGAAGGATATAGATGTTCCCTCTGGGGAGGAGAGAGTGAGAAGAAATCACTTTTTAGCACCTATCCAAATTGTGGTAGACTGTATTAGGTGATTTAACTTTGTATTTTAGGCTATGTTTGATTTTACTGAGACTTACAGTAAAGCTATAAAATGATGAGTCATAGCTTCCTTTGCCCAAATAAGGATGGGAAATGGCCACCACCCGCAGCCACACCTTTCTTCCCACATCAGAGGGAGATGTAGCTCATCAACAGTGATACGCTTTCCTGTGGACCCCAGATGTGGCCTTAGAAGCATCAGTGCCATCCTCCAGGCCACCGAAGCCCACACATGAGATGAAAAACATTCTCCACTCCTTCCAATTGGGAGGAGAAACTGAGAAGGATGGGAAACCACCAGGGAGAGAGACACAGCATTAGGTAACTGGGAGGAAACACACAGACGGAAAGGGAGCCAAGAGCTTTGCCACATAGATGGTTCTGGGAGACAAGTGATAGAAAACAGGCACTGAGAATGTAAGAGCGCTGTGGATGCGCTGTAACTCTGGAAACCAAAAAGCGAGTGTTAATGTGACACTTAACACATGGACTCTTGGAGAGCTGAAAACAAGTGGAGTAGATGGAGCTCGCCTCTGCTACAGGACTGCCAGAAAATGGATCTGTAGGACAAACACAGCAATACTTCACTCTGAACTTACATACCCGGAAACCCTTTCTGGTGCTAGTTGAAGCTGAAGGTGTTTCCTTGTCAGGCACTATGCAGAGTATTTTTTCATTCACTGTAATATAGAAGCTATTCTATATTATCCCATTTTACATCTACAGCAACTGAGGCTCACACAAGTTTTAAAAAAAATTATCCAGATCAAACAACAAGAATAATGGAATCGGGAAGTATCCTAGTGCCTCTCCCAAGAATCATTATAGGATTAGGACCTGCAAAGGATGAAAGAGAATCTAATCTAGTCCAAGGTTCTCTGCACCTGGGGAACTTCTATTCTTATAAATGTATCATATGCTTATTTCCTCCTTCTTCAATTACTCACCTATCAATTTTTTGTTATGTGCTATTCTATGCCAGACTTGGTAGGCACTGAGAATACCTGCTAAGGGCCCTTAACTCACATAGTTTTACTACATTTCCCTTGGATCATGCTTTTCAGTTCATAGCTGTGCAGATCGAGTTGGTATCAGTGGCGGGAAGGACTGGACACAACCCAGGCTCACCTTGCCTGGCCCTTGCTGTGACTGGTGCTGGGAATCTCTTTACTTTGTTGGTGGGAAAAGTTCCTCTGCTCCTGGTTGATTCTGATGTGTACCCCAGATTGAGAACCACCAGCATGGCAAAAGGGCTAACAAGTGCATGAATCTGAGGTGCAGAAGGTGAGAGGTTGCCAAGGATCCGTGGGGTTGACAAGCAGAGGATGGATCTCCTTGGAAACTGTAGCACGTTCAGGGTGGGCACACTGGTATCCACGGCTCTTGGACCTGTCACATCCCCAAGCTCGGGCTTGCTGTTATGGCAACCCAGCACCTCCTTGGAAGCCCTTACAAACTGCACAGGATCCACCCCTAAGCAGCAGGCCAGATAGAGAACCAGGAAACCAGCCTGGGTGGCCAGCAACAGTAGTTGTTTGGGTTTATTTCAGAGACTATTTTGAGGATCTGGTTCAAATGCTTCAGACAATTTTCAAGTTCATTACAAGTTCAAACTGGCTCAGTGGGTATTAGGGTCTTCTGCTGATGTTAGAAAAAAGAAAATTACCTTGGCTCGGCCCATAAATCTATAAAGAGAAAAAATTCTAACTCGGTTTGAATGCAGTTTGAGCTTTTGTAGGTGAATGGATGTTTTCAGCTTATGATTTCACAGGTTCAAGCCCCCAAGGATTGAATTAATGCACAGCATCAGTCTGCTTGTCCTGAACAAACAGGAAGCTCCGCAGCCAAATTACCTGGACTCCCAGGCTAAGACGCATTCTGTGGAAGGAGGGTAAAATTCCCAGAGAAGAGAAAATCAACTGTCTCCCCAGAGAACCTCCTTTTGTGACTGAGTCTCCTCCAGCCCCTCTGCATCCCAAGGGCCCCAGAGGATAAATAAAATGTGCTTACAAATCTACCCTGGTGGAAGGTCAATGGAGACAGTTATAAAATGGAGCCTAGAAATGCAAAGGTGAGAACCAGGGGAATGAGAGGCCCGAGGCTAACTTGGACAAGTGACAAAGGAGAGTTGCAGGCTGACCTTCTGCTCCATTGACTAGGGATCATGCCAGTAGGTGACTTATGACTCCTCCTAGAGAGGGAGCGAATGGTCCCTCAGGAAGGGAAGGAAGAGCCGACACCCCCTAGACATAGACAAGCAGAGTTAAATTAACAGACCTTTTCTCCCACTAGGTTTTATTAAGCCTGGCTGCTAACTCTCCCTTCCTGGGGGCTCCTGACAGACCTGGGGGAGGCAGGAATGTCAGGAAAGAAGAAGCTCCTGGAAAGCTTGTCAAGGGGTTCACAGCACGGGAGGACAATGAGGCCCAACAGCAGGTCAACAGGGACCCAACGGGCCCACAGATAGAAGCTGCTTTAGTGTCCCTTCTGAAGCTGTCCCTTTCCAGTACCTCCTTATCTTATCATTGCTGAGCAGGTAAAGCCCTCAAGACACTGGTCACAGTCTTGTTTATTTATCTTATTTCTTTACTTGCATTTTTGTCTGTCCCACACTTGAACTTCGTTGGCTTACTTGCCCTGAAGTACCCTGAAGACAGACCTGATCCATAAGATGGAGTCAAAATTTACTCCATAAATGAGTGAAACAGGAAATGAATGAATGGGTGAAGAAGCCAGAACTCTATCCAGAATGTCACAGAACTGGAGGAGACGAAGGAGGAAAAGCCTGAGACTAGATGGCATGCTGGCACCTCTGCCTCACATGGCTCAGCTCATTACTTCTCTGTACTGCTCCTGGAGCATCTGCTTTATCTCCTAGTTAGAGAAAATTCAGGCTGCTATTTTCTGCCAATGTGTTGCCTCTCTGCTCTTGCAGAATGTCAGCTACGAGGTGGCTCAGGCTGCTTTCCAGTTTAAGTCTGTATTTCCATCATCAAGACGATGCAGCCTTGGAGCCAGGCAGCCTGGATTCAGATTCCAGCCCTGCCACTTACTGTTGATATAATATTGAATATGCTATGCCTTATTTTCCTTCTCTGTAAGATTGGAATAATGTTTGTTCTTGTCTCATAAAGCTAATGTGATTATTCCATGAAGTTAATTCATGAAAAAAATTTAAGAGTACCTGGTAAGTAAGTGCTTTAAAATATTAGCTACTGTAAACTCCAGGAGGGAGGCGAACTTCCATGCCATGCTAAAGAATACATGCTCAGGTAACTTTTTCAAGTATAATTGAAAGAGACAAGTCATCAAGCAAGCAAATACATTTGTAGGTCTATGAGCCACCAATTGAACTCTTGAATACAGTCACTGTTGCTTTTACTTTAAATTAAAAAGAAAGAGAAACTGATTGGCACAAAAAACACTATGGATGTGTACCCTGGATCTGGTCTACCCCAGCCTAATGAGCCAGGAACAGAGTTGGGGAAAGGAAGAACAAGACATAAACACAGCACAGACAGGACTGAAGAAGGGCCTGTGGCCAAGGACAGACTTTCTGAGCAAGGGGTGACCAGGCAAGCTGCTTTGTCACCTACTCCTGCTGTGATCTTAGCAAAGGATTAGGGAGGCCCTGAGCCAGTCACATCCTCTTCACAACTACTTGTACAAGCCTAGGTGGATGTCAGAAAGGGAAATTCAACAAAATAGAATGTTCCTGACTCTGGCAACAGTTGCCTATCTCATAGACTCCTTGAATTCCAGAGAAGGAAAAGACCCCTGAAGTTGTTTCTCTCTGCTTTTCTCCTTATTCAAGAAAATTCTCCATAGCATCACAGACAAGTTCTCTCCTGGATCTAATATGTCTGTTTTATTCACTAGTATGTGTCTAGCCAGGGAAATCCCTGATGTAATCAACAAAGCTAAATGGGCTCACAATAACAACAGAAGCAGGTAACGGCCAAGAAATAACAGTAGCAATAATTCATTGCAGAAATAGAATTATTTCTAAAGAAAACTGCCAGTTGGCTCTTGTTTTTAAATATATATATATATATATATATATATATATATATATATATATAGTTTTTTTAAAAAAGATCAAACAAACCTGAGTCACAATGTGACTTTGTGCAAATTTCTCAATCTCCCTGATTCTCAGTCTCCTCACCAATAAAATGTGGATAATGTTACATATCTGGTATTATTATAAGGAATGAGGGATATACACAAAAAACAGATCTTGCAGAATTTAAAACTAGATCCATTGTAATAACAGACTTCTACATTTCCAGGCAGAGAACCTCAACTCCTTTAGCCATTCCTTGGTGGTATTGCAGCTAGGATTTTTCCAATTTTAGTGAATTTGTATTGTTGGCCTTTGAGCTACCTAGAATATGACCACCTTGTATAGACAATGGCACCATGTCTTGTTTGAGGTAACACCTTTGACTGGACACAGTCTGGTGGGACTGTCAATCAGAGTTGCCCTAGTGTCTACCTGCCAGGATAAACCAATCATATGTTCTCCTTTCAAGCTTCCATCTTGAACTGAATGATACAGAGACCAACAATAGTTGGAGCTCATTTGCTTTGGCTGGAGCCTTTCTGTCACATAGGTCCCTGCCTTCCTCACTTCTTTCAGTCTTCCACTGATAAGATGAGCTATCAGTAAGTTTACTTCATGTTTGCTAAGTAGAGTGAGTTCCCATTGCTTCTAATCAAGGAACTTCAGTGGAACAGTCCAAATGGAAAATTTGGGTTCAAAGAGAAGTTGTATCCCTTTGGAAAGCTCAGAAGTTTCTTTGGATTCATGGGAGGTGAAGTTTTAGAGATGAAGAATGGAATGAGAGTAACCAGGAGAAGGGTACCATTAAGGGATGAAGTTTGCCCCTATGTGTGATCTAAGGAAGCTCTCTCAGAGGTGGTGGGATTTTAGGCAAAATCTGTCCAGAGGGTCAGGTGGCACACATCAGCAAAGAATCAACTGCCTTTGCTGCCCGCTGCCAATACAGCACCACACCTAGAATTGAGGGGACATGGGAAGGTTTTTCTAACTGGCAGAACTCCCAGGCTTTGAGGGAGAAAGGGAGAAGTGCTAAAATTTGTTTCCTCCAAATGTTCTGGAATGCATCCAGGCGCACCCATAAAAAAAAGTTGGCACCCACCTCAGAAGAGAAGCTATATATTTCTTTAAACTGCAGTCATAATTCCTAATTGAATGTCTCCCTCAAAAATTCATGACATGAAAGACTGAATTATTAAGTAAATAAAATCGTAAATGAGGATCATAACAGAGCTAATGGCTGCACTAAACAGCTTTTCATTGTGTGGGAGCTCTCAAACAGCTCCCTGATGGTCCAGTGTGGCTGTATCTAAGTGTTAACTTCCAGGACTGTCCCTTTGCCTGACACAAAAGAGGGACACCCTGCTCTTCAGATTCTGTTCTTTGTGGACTGAGTTTTTCTGCTGATTAAGATAATTGAGTATCACAACCTTTCCTCCCAAGACAATAAAACTCCGAGATCCCCCCGCCTTGTGCCTGCTGTCATGGAGCTGTCACTCACGATCAGTGGGATCAGCCTCTACATCTCTGATACTCGCTGACAGCTCTGAGTTGATGTACCACTTACGCCCCCAAATCTGATTTTTATTTTTATCTAGTTTGATCAATTTTTTTAGAAAGTTCAGCAGATTTCTACTAAAGCCTTTTAGATTTAAAGTTGAACTTCAAAAACTAGTGGTAAACATGGAGACTTTGGAGTGACTTTTATTCTGCCCATTCTGTCCATCATTTATTTTTTAAAAAATACCTAGTGAGCTCGTTTCTGTGCCCAATATATCCTGGGTAAAGGGTATTCTATGTTGAACACAATAGGTACCATCCTGCCTTTGGGGGTCTCATGATCCAGGTGAAGGCATGAGTTAAGCAATTAGGTCCACAGGTAAAATAGGTTTATAAGTTGGAATGTGCACTATGAAGGAAAAGAGAGTTAGGTGTAATAAAAAGGAATAACTGAAAATATTTCACTGAAGGATAGTGCAGAGGGTGGAAGAAAATTCTCTGAGCAAAAATACATAAACTGAGACCTGAGGATGAGCAGAATTGGAGCAGGCAAAGAAGAAAAAGGCACAGGATGAAGAGTAGAGAGCCACACGTACCAGCTCTCTAAGGAAGGAAAGAACCTGGCCTGTTCAAGGCACTGGTGGCCAGCCTGAGCCTGAGGGGCATGATGGGCTTTCCCAATGGACAGGGCATGTTGGTTCAGCCAGGTTTCTCTAAGAGGGATGCCCCCTTGCCCTTGAGTCATGGTTGCTAGGAAACAAGGATGTGCAATGTGAACTATTCTGATCTGGAGATTAGAGGCCAGGTGCTGTGAATAACTTCCAAGAGCTGTAGTAGAGGTTGAATCTGATGAATTAGGAGTATGAGCACAAGATCTCCTACACAGCTAGCATTCCATAAATAGTGGTCCTGCTTCATTGGTGATGCTGAGAGTCTCCTTTTGTGGGTCACAGATCTAGAAACTAAAGAATCAGAGCAAATGGCTTGAATGATCCTTTCCTATAAATTTGAGTCGGGGTTCATTGGTGCATCAAGGAGGGGCCTGGCCTCCCTGGCAACTCCTGGATGAGGATGGCACATGCTTTGGCTCCCATTCTAGGTCATCTCTGATTCCAGGCTCTTCAGCCCTGGGTTGTTGGCTGACTTGCTGATGGGTGGCCGGGCACGGGCTTGATCCAAGCATTTAGTCAGCATACTCAGGATTAGTAACAGGACCCTGGGCCTCTGACTCTGGTGTCCACAATACCATCTTTAATTTTAGAATAAATAACTAACATGGACTTCACTTCTCCCATTCCACTCTTCCCCCTCTACCATAGGAATGTCTCTGAATTGTTCGTGGTTTTAACCCAAATAGGTAGATACACTGGCTGCAACCTACTAGGAGTTGGATGGACTTGGGTTTCTCATTGTGAGCAAATACCTTCTCTGGACCCCTTTCCTCATCTGGAAAATGGGGATTATAAAGCTATCGTTTTTGTGAGGTTTGTTTTCCATACTAAAATTGAAACCAGGGCTTTGGTACTGAATTACATCTCCAGCCCTTCTTTTACCTTTTATTTTGAGACAGTATCTGTCACACTAAGTCACTAAGGCTGAACTTGAACTTATGATCCTCCTGCCTTAGCCTCCCAAAATGCTGGGATTACCAATGTGGCAAAATAGTGTTCCTCTGAAGATTAAATGAGATATGGTACATAGACTGCTCAGGATGGGCCCAACTCTGTATATTTTCAACATGGGCTAGTTGCTGTCATCATTAAATTATGATGATTATTACCAGCAACAGGATAAATTGCTCATCAAAACAATAAAGCTGACAGCAAAGTTGGGGTTGAGGTCAGATACATGGCTCATCCTAAGCCTCCTAAGGTCATATCATCAGAGACAGAAAAAAAAACCAGAAAGACCACCTGAGTCTCAGGTGGGCTGGGCCTCAGGAAGCAGCAGGCCGTGGCTGCTTCTGCCCCACAGTTTGACTTAGCAGGGGGGAGGGGATGAGAGCTCTCACAGATGCCTGCCACTGCTGTGGCTAGGAGGCTTTCTATTATTTGCAGTCTCCCAGATCTCCATAGCTCCCATCCTCTCCAAACACAAAAGACCTAAGAGGCTTAAGCTAGAGATTTCCACTGAGCATTAGGAAGAACTTTTATCCTGTCCAAGAAGCAGAAAACCAAAGGAAGTAACACATTTCCATCAGATTAATAATGTTGACTAGGACTTATGTACCCGGCTTTACATCCTTGATTATGAACTGACTAATTTAATCTTCAACACAGCTGTTCTGTTGTTATCCCTGTTTTTCAGGGGAAAGCAAAGGCTTGGAGGCATTGGTCCCAGGTCACTCAGCGGGTAGAGGAAAGGAGATCTGCTGACTCCAGTCTTGTGCCCTTGACTCCCACATTGGAGAAACAGCTTGTTTCCCAGTGTGCCCTTGGTGCCAGCCCCCCCCAGAGTATGGACTGCCACACTCAGTCCCAGGATTCACACTCAAGCTGTTTGGCTCCAGACCCCACACTCCTCCTGCCTTGATAAAATCCATATGACCAAAAATCTCATTGTCCTCCAGTTTCTTTCTAATTCAAGTCTGGGAACCTCAGCTAGGACCAAGTACCCTATGGCAGTGGTGGTGAGCCTATGGCATGGGTATTACCTGTCTTTCTTTTATGTAGACAGCCCAAATGCCTATGAACTGAGGAATGGATAAAACAAAAAGATATCTTTCTGTATAATGGAGTACTACTCAGTGATAAAGAAGAATAAATGTGAAACTTTTATAGGGAAATAGATACAACTTGAAACCATACTCATTAATGAAATAAATCAGACCCACATATGTAAACATCATATTATCTCCCTAGTGTGAGAAACTGAAAGAGTAAATAAGGTCTAAAATATACAATAGATATTGTGAAATGGGAAGAAATTGTTCAAAAGAAAAAAGGAACTAGGATGGGTAAAAAAGGAAAGGACAGTAGAGCAAAGGGAAAAAATATAAGTCAGTCATACTAGTAATGTCTCTTAGTTCATTAAAAAGAAAGTGTACAAATATTGATTGGAGAAATTTTTTATGCTTGTATATTGTACCTTGAGCAACTGCTTTAAAAATAACAATATGTAACATATTAACTATTGTTATTCTGCTATTATTTTGTTATGAAATTTTGTTTTACCTTTCTTGCATTTTAATTTTTTAAAAGACAAAAGATGTTAATGTATGGGTTTTTTCTTCTAAACCAAAACTTCAATATTCAGGTTTAATTGCAATGCTGGCACTTTGTAATAAATAAGTTGGTTTTGGATTGCAGTTTGAGTGCTAATCTCTAAAATTTTTCCTGTCACTGTCCTGTGGGCTGTATTTAAGGGGCAGGCTTTGGAAATACACAGACCTCAATTCTAGTTCTTCCTCCTCTTCCTGAGACAAGTGATTTACTGTCTTCCACACCTTCCAATGTGAAGATAGGAATAGCTCTTACCTTAAACTACTTTGCCTGTGCAGAGTAGGTGAGCAGCCCATTTCTCTGCTCACTGCCAATGAAACTAGATCCCTAGCAACTTCTTTCCACCCAACACCAGGCTACAGGGAGCTTTTAAAAAGTGAGGTCCAAGTGGCAAAAGCTGGAGGTCTGCGCAGTGAACCCCACATAGCCATGCAACTGTGGCACCTCACTCAGAACCTGGTAGGGCCCCACCTAGCGAACCCAACCAACTGGGGAGCTTTGGTCCACCAAGTGGCATGAGCTGCACAGCATACTCCATCAAGCCTTGGTATGCCACTCAGAACCTGGGAGAGTCCCACCCAGCAATCTCAAGCAGTCAGGGAGCTTTGGAATGCCACATGGGGTGGGCTGAAGATCCACCCAGCAAACTACACCCAATTTGAGGAGACTTTGAGTGCCACTAGGGACTTGGTTAGGCCTGCCTAATAACCTCACTCAACTAGGGAAGCTCCCTGAAGTACAGACAGACATCCTCAACCTAGGAGGCAACTGAGACCTTGCATTTGGCTTTCCCAGGGGAATGTAAGAAAACGACAAAACAAGAGGGCAAAATGCAATCTCAAACCTCCAGCCCATCCCAAGAAAGCCTAGGAGACATAGACACAGCAGAAGCCATACATCTGAAAATTCTGAAATGATAGCAACTGAAGTAAAGAAACAAGTCCATGAAGCTGTAGAGGAACTCAGATCAGAAATAATCTCCCAGGTAAAACAAGAAATGATAAACATAATAAAAGAAATGCAGAACAATCTAAAGAAGACACAGTTAAAAAAAATCAAGGAACAATAAGATGAAAACCTTTAATGAACAGTATAAGAAAGAAATAGAATGCATGAAACATACATTCAGAGATAGCCAGGAAATAAAAACTTCCATTGAAAGTTGGCAAAACTACCTGAATGAAAGTGAAGATAGACTATTAGACCTCAAAGCAAGACTGCAGCAATTAACAGAAAAGGAAAGATCTTTTAAAAATAACAAGGAATCAGGAAGTAACAATTCAACAGTTGCAAGATGATGCAAAGAAAAACAATATAAGATTGACAGGTATAAATGAAAAAAGGTGGCAACACAAATGTTATAAAAAGACTATTTACAGAAATAATAGCCAAAAATTTCCCAAACATGGGAAAGGAAACTGACATGCAGATAAGTGAAGTATATAGAACTCCAATTAGCATGCCCCCTTCCTGGTAAGTGGCCATGTTGGAATTAGGGCGCTGAGCAAGAAAGCAACATGCCCTCCTTCCTGGTAAGCGGCTGCTGCAGGAAGAGAACCAGTCAGCATCTCCCATGAATCTACAGGGACGCAGGCTGAGAATCAAACATCCCATCCCACTCCATACCCTGTTAGCAACTGAGGGCCAGAGGTCTGAGCATCTCTTAAGGATGACCATATGCAGTATAGCACATTTGGGGGACTTCCTTCTGTCTTCTCTTTATAGGGCAATATTGTTTTCATAGTTTTGCTTTGTTTTGATTATTTTGCTCTATTCAATATTCTGTTTTGATAGGTTTTATAATGCTCTGTTTTTGGTTTGATTTTGCTATACCTCATTGAATAGACAACTATTGTGAAGATAATGAGATATACTATGGTACCTATTACTGTTATGCCAGTATCCTGCTGTGAAGTTCTGTACAATAGTTTTCAGTTGTAACCATTAATATAAATGGCCTCAATTCATCTATTAAAAGAAGCAGACTGTAAGAATGGATCAAGAAACAACATCCAATCACATGCTATATACAAGAAATCCATCTAACCCAAAAGGAAATTCATAGGCTGAAAGTCAAAGGATGGAAAACAATACTTCATGCAACAGAAATCCCTCCCCCCAAAAAAGAAGGGGTAGATATTCTGTTTGCAGACAATGTGAACTTCAAACCAAGAATGATCAGAAGAGATAAATAAGGTCACTACATACTATTTAGGGGAAAACTTGAAGAGGAAGAGATAACAATCTTAAATATATATATATATATATATATATATGCACCAAATATGGAAGCACCCAGCTGTATAAAACAAATATTAATAGAAATGAAAAATCAAATAATCAATAACACAATTATAATGGGAGACCTTAACACCCCATTGACACAAAGAGACACATCAATTAGATGTAAAATCAGCAACAACAACAAAAAAATAACTGAATCCAACATGTGAACAAATGGACTTAGTAGACATGTACAGAGTGTTCCACCCAATAACATCAGAATATACATTCTTCTCAGTGTCACATGAGACATTCTCTAAAATAGACCATATACTAGCCCATAGAACATGCTTAAGTAAATGCAAAGGAATTGAAGCTTTCCCATGCTTATTATTTGATCATAATGCCATGAAACTAGAAATTAATGAAAGAAAGAAACTGCAAAACCTCCATAAACACATGGAAATTAAATAATACACTCCTGAACAATCAATGGGACACAGAGGAAATTAAAGAAGAAATTAAACAATATCTACAAGCAAACACAAATACAAGCACAACTTACAGGAAAACTGTGGGATGCAATGAAAGCAGTCCTCAGAGGAAAATTTATTGTGGTGAATTCCCACATCAGAAAAACAGAATGACCACAAATAAACAACCTAATGCTACACCTAAAATATCTAGAAAAAGAATAGCAAATCAAGTCCAAAGACAAAAGAAGGGAGAAAATTTATAAAGCTCAGAGTAGAAATCAATGCAATAGAGACTAAGAAAACAATACAAAGAATGAATGCAAAAATCCTCAATAAAATACTGACAAACAGAATGCAGCAAGTCACCAAGAAGATTATACAATACTACTAAGTTGGATTCATCCCAGGAATGCAGGGATTATTCAACATATGCAAATCAATAAAAATAATACACCATTTCAACAGAGTCAAAGACAAGAATCATATGAACATTCTGATAGATGCAGAAAAAGCTTTTGATAAAGTCCAACACTCATTCATGATAAGAACTCTACAGAAAATTAAAATAGATGGTATTTACCTCAACCTGATAAAAGCCATCTAGGTCAAACCAACAGCCAACATCATATTAAATGGTCAAAAACTGAAAGCTTTCACTCTAAAATCAAGAAAAAGACAAGGATGTCCATTATCACCACTCCTATTCAAAATGACGCTGGAAACATTAACTAGAGCAAATAGACAAGAGAGAGAAACAAAAGGAATAAGGACAGGAAAGGAAAAAGTCAAATTATCATTCTTTGCAGATGACATGATACTCTAACATAGAAGACCCCAAAACTCCATTGAAAGACTTCTAGATATAATAAGCAAATTCAGTAATATATCTGAATACAAAGTCAACACTCAAAAATCAATAACATTCCTATACACAAACCACAAACTCACTGAGAGAGAAGCCACACTTTTCACAATAGCATCCAAAAAAATGAAATATTTAGGAATCAATCTAAAAAGGAAGTAAAAGATCTATTCAGTGAAAATTACAGTACTCTAAAAAAAATAAATTGAAGAGAAAATAGAAAGTCATTCCTTATTCATGGAGAGGGAGAACAAACATTATGAAAATGGCCATTCTCCCAAAATTGTTATGCAGATTTAATGAAATTCCAACCAAAATGCCATTAACATACATCACAGATCTAGATAAATCTTCCTAAAAGTCATCTGGAACCAGTAGAGACCTAGAATAGCAAAGGCAATTCTGGGCAACAAAGCCAAGGCAGTAGGCATCATAATCCCTGACTTGAAGTTATACTACAAAACTACTGTAATAAAATCAGCATGGTACTGTAATAAAAATAGATCCAAAGATCAATGGAGTAGATTAGAAGATGTGACCACAACTATAAACAAATTTAGCCACCTTATCTTTGACAAAGGGGCCAAAATGTTCACTGGAAGAAAGATAGCCTCTTTAATAAGTGGTGCTAGAAAAACTGGCTTTCCCTATGCCCAGAACTAAAACTGGACACATGCCTATCACCATGCATTCAACTAAAGTCAAAATGGACAAAAGATATATATATATTATAACAGAAACACTAAATCTGCTGGAAGACAAATTAGGTAAAAATTTTGAAGGCATAGGGGTCAGCAGAGAATTAATGAACAAAAGTCAAGCTGCATGGGAAATACTTCCCAGAATCAACAACTGGGATCTCATCTTATTAAAAATATTTGCACGTCAAAAGAAATTTCCAACAGAGTGAAAAGAAAATGCATGAATTGAGAAAAAATTTAGCTAGCTGTTCCTCAGACAGAGGACTTCTATCTAGAATATATAATTTTTAAAAAATCAGACTCCTGGAGAGAAGACAAGATGGCCGATCAGTGAGCCACAGAATACAAAGCCTCCCGGGAGAAACAATTCATATGCCAGAATAAAACACCCTGGAGAGACCCAGACAGAAGGAAATGGATCTTCTTGACACAGGAAGAAATTAAAACTTAAAAAAGCTCATCAAATACTTTGGGACTACAACTGAAACAGCTAAAAACTATGGCACACAGCGTTTTCATTTGCACCAGCTTGAATCCAAGCCTGCAGGCAGAGCTGCCCAAACTCATTCCCACTGCCACTCACAGGAAGACGGGCAGCGCTGAGGTCAGGGGTTGGTGAGCCCAGCAGAGAGCGGAGAGCGGAGCCAGTGGAGGAACCTGAAATGATCCACGGTCAGTGCTGGGAGTGAGACAGTCCCCATGGGAAGGGCGTGACCAGGTGGGCAACATGTTGGAGTCGGGCAGGAGGAGCCTGAACTGGGAGTGACAGTGACTTTGGTTGGTTGCTCCCTCCCCAGAGGAGATTTGTGCCATTTGCTTGGACTGGGCCGCACCCCTGGCCGGGACCCAATGAGATGTCCCAAATCGATTCCCTGCACCTAGCACGCACTGACCAGGTGACCAACCCTGAAGTTTCACTGGCCCAGTGGGGAGGGGCAGGCATATGCAGGCTGCTTACACCTCAGTGACAAGAGCAGGTGGGAAAGGGCGGAGTTCCCTTGCCAGCGTGCTTCGGAGGAAACATGGCCAACAGGGAAAGGGGCTGGAACATGCACTAAAACCTGTGTTTCAGGGAAGGGGATCAGGACCATGACAGGGGAGAGAGGCAGGAGGAGGCCCCCAGCCCAGAACCCTGAGGGCCCTGATCCAGGAGGGGGAAAAATAAGGGATACTGAGGGCAGCAAACATGCAACATCAGACATGGCTTCAATGGACATTAAGAGATATCTTCAGGACCTTGTAGACGAGCTCAAAACTGAAATATTAAATCAGGTAAAGCAAGATATGAGTAGAGTAATAAAAGAAATGCTCTCAGGAAGCATCTCTCAGGATGATACAGACGAAAGAAGGGAGGAACACAAAAAAGGAGAGAAACATTCAATAAAGAATATAAAGAAAATACAGAATACATGAAGCAGATTCAAAGAGACTACCAGGAAATTAAAAACTCCATTGAAAGCTGGCAAAACACCTTAAAAGAAACTAGGGATAGACTACCAAAACTTGAAGACAAGTTTGCAATGTGTGATCATGAAAAGAAAGATCTCTTAAAAATAGCAAGGAAACAGGCAATAACAATACAAAGGCCAGAAAATGACAAGAGAATCTACAATTTAAGAATAAGAAATGTGAACAAAGAAGCAGGAATATATAAGGCTAATTACAAAGGCTATTCATGGAAATAATTAAGGAAAACTTCCCAAGCATGGGAAAAGAAAATGACATTTGGTTGTGTGAGGCATACCAAACTCCAGCCACCTACAACCAAAATAGAGCTACACCCAGACATATAATAATCAAGATACCAGAAATTCAGTATAAAAACAGAATATTAAAAGCTGTCAGAGAAAAGAAACAGATCACCTATAAAGGTAAGCCCATCAGAATCACGGCTGACTTCTCAACATAGACCATCAGATCAAGAAGCGCTTGGAGTGAAGTCTTCCAAGTCCTGAAGGAAGGTGGCCTCCAGCCCAGATTGATGTACCCTGCAAAACTGTCACTAGGAATTAATGGAGAAATTAGATACTTACATGACAAAGGAGAACTGGGCAAGTTTGTGACCACCAATCCAACCCTGCAGAGAATGCTGAAGGACATTCTAGAGAGAGAAAAAAAATACCAGGATTTTAGGAACAGTGGCAGAAAGGCCTCAATGAGTGGGGCAGGCAGTAGAATGAAGGAGAAAAGTAGACAAAGGCAGGAAAATAGCATGGCAGAAATGAGGCAGAGAAGGATAACTAGAAACTCTAACATAGATGGCCTTGATACACTATACTGTTAATAGTGTACCAGGATTTAAAACACACATTACTCACACTACTCTCCTTAGATGTATTATATTCTGTTCTAGTCATTGGACCTATACTAGATTTGAGGGCACAGACAGTAATCCTGAAAATAACAGGATATAGTACAGTAATCATCCTTAATTTCCTATTAACTTAATCTAAAGCTCTGTAAAACCTACACAGTTTTACCATGACCTATTGTAATTAAATCTAGTTTGTTGGATCGCTGTTTTGTATTGATAGATTTTATTCAAAGCTGTTATGATTGATAGTATCAAGTCTGAGAGTATAGGCAACTGCACTTAAGATGACAAGATCCACTAGAATATCCACTCTGGTTTGATTATTACCTGCCTTTGAAGTTTTATATTGTCTACAATGTTTTATTTTACTAATATTGTTATTTACTGCTATACTCAATTATACTTCTATATTCAATTATGCCTGATGATATAGATATTCTATTGAAGATAATAAGAAACAACACAGTAATCATTGTAGATCACCTTGTACTGTGGTTTTATATGACTTTTTGGTTTCATGTTTTTATAGGAATTTGTTTTGTTTTGTCTTACTAAGTTTTGTTTTTCCCTCTAATACAGAAAGGATAGAAATACACGTAGAGATTCATGCATGCGTAGCTGTTCACACTCTCAGTTTGACTATCTACTTTGTATGCTTTAATTTTGTAACTTGAACAACTATTTCTAAGAAGATAATATGTAATTTATTAACTAGTGATTTCTTATTATCTTTTTTTTTGAATTCTGTATTATCTTTACCCTCTACATGCTTTTGTTTCTCTTTAAATAAAATCTTAAAAAAAAAAAAATCAGACTCCCAAAATTCAAAGACCCAATCCAAAAATGGGCCTCTGAGATGAATACACACTTCCTAGCTGAAGAAATACAAATGGTAAATAAATACACAGAAAAATGTTCAGCAGCATTGGTCTTTAGAGAAATGCAAATTAAAACAACACTGAGATTTCATCTCACTCTAGAAAGAATGGCCAGAATCAACAAAACCACCAATAACAAATGCTGGAAAGGCTGCAGGGAAAAGGAAATCTTCTGCATTGCTGGTGGGAGTGAAGACTGGTGCATGCACTGTGTAAATCAGTCTAGAGGTTCCTCAAAAATCTGGAATTGGAAGTCCCATTTGATCCAGCTATTCCACTTCTGGGCATATTCCTAGAACAACTGAAAACATCATACCACAATGACATATGTGCACCCATGTTTATAGCAGCATAATTTGTAATAGCCAGATCTTGGAAACAATCTAAATTCCCATTGGCTGAGGAATGGATAAAAAAGATGTGGTATTTTTATACAATGGAGTTCTACTCAGCCACTAAGAAGGACCACATTGAGGCTTTTGTAGGTAAATGGGTGCGACTTGAGACCATACGTATAATTGAAATAAATCAAACTCATGTGAGTAAATACCATATTGTCTCTCTAGTGTAAGAAACTGAAAGAGTAATTAAGATACAAAATCCTCAGTAAATATTGTCAAAGGGTAAGAATCTGCTCAAAGGAGAAAAAATAACTCAAGGAAAAGGGGAAAAAAGAAGGGAAAAGAAAAAAGATGTAAATTGGTTTATATACACTTAAGATAGCTAAGATGATTGTACTACTAATTCTACTTATTCTTGAAACAAAACAGTAAACATTCATAGGGTTAGATCAATTTTTCATGTTTATATCTGGTAATCTGAGTAACTCTTTTGAAGATAACTATGTAAAATAGCAACCTTACTTATGTTCCTACCGCCTTGTTTTGAAAGCCTATATTGTTATTGTTTTGGGCTCTTTGTTATTGTTATTTACTTTTCTGTTTTGTCTCTTCTTTTTCTTGTACTTTGTTTTGTTTATCTTTGTTTTTCCCCTCTAATACAGAAAGGATAAATGTATAAGCTTTTACATTCCTAGAACTTCTCCTAAAGAGTTTGCAAGAATTGATGGTATGAACAGATACTTTGAGAAAATGAGACATTATGGTAGCCGTTACTGGTTTCCTATCATCTTGTTTTGAAATCCAATGATGCTTTTGTTCTTTGATTGGTTTTAGTGTTTTCTATTATTTGATTTCAATATGTGTGAAGGTATGGACAGCTATTTCGAAGAGAACAAGAGACATTATGGTAGCCATTGTTGATTTTCCTATTGTCTGGTTTTGAAATCCTGTGTTGTTTGCATTGTTTTGGTTTGATCTGCTTTGTTCTGTTTTGTTTTATTCTCTTTAAAATAAAAAGCAATGTCCAGCAAGCTTTTGGTGGGGGGGGGGGCAATACAGTTCTGCATTTCCAACCCATTAGCCAACCATGACCTTGTGACTTTATTATGGTCCTGCAGCTGAGACCCAGGTCTTGCAGACATTCAAGTTTTTCTTTTGATCAGCAGGAAATCATTTCTTTTAGCCACATCCAGTCCCTCCACGTGGGTCATGAGTGTGAAAGAAGTAAGCACAAGGCACAATCCCATGGCAAGCAGCCAGTCCATCAGATAAGGCACATGGCCTGTCTGTCTCTTCTCTCTTCAGCAGGTGAATATGGATTAGCATCTGAAAGAAGGCCATTCTGGTTTGATAGTTAACTGTCTTTGAAGTCCTATAATGTCTCTAATGTTTAGATTTTATTAATAATGTAAACAATGCTAAGTTTATATTATATTTGACGATATAGACAATTTTATTGAAAACAACTAGAGACATCATAATGACTACCGTAGATCACCTAATGTTGTGTTTTTGTATGTTCTTTTCATTTCATGTTTCTCTAGGAATTTGTATTGCTGACTTGTTTTGATTTATTTCTCCCTCTAATACAAAAAGCCTAGGTATATGTGTAGAGACTTATATATGTGTAGAACTTCTAAGTAGTTTACAAGAATGGATTATAGTTATTGTAAAGGGAAAAAAAGGAAAAGAGAATATTCTAAAGGATATAACTGCATATATGTTTGAGTGTGTGGAATTAATAACCATGTTGCTAAAGTTTTAGTTGGATGGATGAGCAAAACTGACTGCAGTCTCACTGTTTGGATGTCCACTTTGTGGACTTTAGTTTTGTAACTTGAACAACTGCATCTAAGAGGAAAGTATATAATTATCAACTAGTGATTTTTACTGGTTACTATTTCTTTTGTTTTGTTTTTGGGATTTTGTATGGTTTCTACCCTCTTTCCTTTTCAAAATTTTTTCTTTAAATAAAACAATTTTTAAAAAAAAGCAAGAGGAGGAAAAGAAAGTGCTCTAAAAGAAATAACTGTCTGCAACCTTAAGTGTGTAGGATTGATAACCATGTTACTAAGTTTTTGTTGGATTGGTGAATAGAACTGTTTACAGCCTCACTGTTTAAATGTCTCACTTTGTATGCTTTAATTTTGTAACTGGAACAACTATATCCAAGAAGACAATATATAATGTATCAAATAGTGATTTCTTACTGTTTATTTTTTTTGAAATTCTGTATTGTTTCTACCCTTTTTTCTGTTTTGCTTCCCCCCCTCTTTAAATAAAAAAAAAAACACACAATAAAAAAAAAAGAAGGCCAGTCCTGGTTCAGGTAAAACTGAAGTCTGGGCAAAGGTGTGTCCAGCAGGTCATTCAAACAGCACAGGGCTGCTCTGACAGCTCAAACCACAGGTCCCTTTTGTTCTCAGCTATGTGAGGTCTGATAATAAAGGCAACATAGATCCCTTTAAGCTTAATTTACAGTTAACATTAGTTTAACTACCATAGACTTTCAGCACAGCACAATTGTGAACTCTCAACAGAATACAATGAATTCAAACATTCTCAAACACCCATGATACCGTCACTACCATCTAGGTAATAGATACATCCAACACCTCCCAAATTCTTTGTATACTCTTGGCTTTGTTTTTTGTCTTTTTTATGTGTGGTAAGAACACTTAACAGATCTATCCTCTTAGCAAATTCTGAAGTGGACAATACAGAATTGTTAAATGTAGGCACTGCATTGTGCAATAGGTCTCTAGAGTGTATTCATCCAGCATAACTGAAACTTCATGCTCTGAGTAGCACCTCCCCCTTCACACTCCCAGCTCCTGACAGCCATTATTGTGGTCTCGGTTTGTGTACTTGACCATTATTGATACCTCAAGTACATGGATTAGACAGTCTTTCTGTGACTGGATTATTTCATGGCCACTCTTGCAGGATACCAGCAATCACACCAGTGAAATATAGTTCTAATAGTCTTGTTTGTTTTTGTAATGTCTTGTGCAGAATAATACAGAATTTATACATTCAAAATTATTTCAAGGCTATCAAAATCTCTCTGACCTGCAAAGCAAATGTCTTCCTTTTGGCTTTCTGGGCCCTTGGTACTGCAGTTAGCACATCTCTTGCAATGCACTTAGCTGTTCATGTGCTGATTTCTCTCCTCCAGGCACAGTTGAGAGTGAAGGCTGAATTCTTACACAGGATGGTGCCAGCCTCATAGTTGATGCTTAGAAAGTGTGTGTGTGTGCATGTGTGTGTGTGTGTGTGTGTGTGTGTGTTGGACTGGAGGGGAGTAACTACAGCTGCTATTTGCAAACCACTTTCCTGCACATTACCTTAACCACATGACAGAGCAGTGGTTTTTATGACAGCTTATCCCAATTTACAGATAAGAAAACAGGCCTAGAAAGACTAAGTGGTCAGTTCAGGGACACAGAGTTGAAATGTGGGGTTGGGATGAGAATGCAGTTGAGTCTTTGTGTATCCAAGAAATCAACCTGCCTCTCACAATGAAGTCAGTAGAGGGCTGCTCTCATCAAATGTCTCCATTTTGCAGGTGAACAGAAACAGGAAAGAGAGATGGAAATCACAAAGCTAGTAAGGAAGATGGCCCAAGAGCCCTGACTGCCTCTGTGGTTCCCTGGCTTGACAGCTCTGAGGTTCCACTGGCCTCCACTTTCTTCCCCAGCCTCACCCCCAGGTTTCCCTCTACTTGGACCACCCTCAGTAGCACAGGTGCACAGATGTGTCACCTGGGCCAGTTGCATCCTAATGGCCCTTGAAGAGTCATCTAAAGCCCATCCTTGCCCTGGTTGGTCCCTGAGTTCATCTTAATCAAACACCTGCTCTGTGACACAGGAATAGCATGTATCTCCTCCTCCTGCCATGAGCATGTAGAGGGCAGGGATCATGCCACATACATCTTTAGAGTCCCATAGCTGACCAACCTTCTACTACCGACAGCCGCAGATCCTACAGCACTCATCCTTATGGCCATTCATTCCTGTTTGGCCCACAGCTGAGCTGAACCAATGGCTCAATTAAACCATCGGTCAATTCTGGTTTCACAGTTTGGACCAAAATTAAGGGAGCCTGGCATCTTCCTCACTGATACTAGGAATGAAAACCAACCCTACCTTTCTGAAGGAAAATTTGGCAATTTGGAAATACATGTCAAGAGCCTTAGAAATGCACAGGATTTTAACTGTGATTCCTGTTCTACAAATGTACCCCAAAGCAATAATCTGTGCTGTTCCCAGGATTTATGTTTGAGAACAATCAAAGCACCATTGTTTTTGATAGAAAAGAGCTGGATTTACCATGATTGGCCAAAGATAGGGAGCCACATAGAGCAATTATGGTTCACCCAAATAAGGAAATACTAAGCACACTCACTGCACACTGTATCACAGAGGAAAGAAGACTTGGGAAATTAGAGATATGATAGTGTAGTATAAAATATTATCCACATAACTATTTCAGAAACAAATACATAAAGATGGATCCTGATGTAAATGGTTCTGCTTACAAGTTTTTGACTTAGTGATGGTGTAAACACTATACACATCAGTAAAACTGCACTTCAGCTTTCGAGTTTCAGCCCTTTCCCAGCTAAGCAATCTCCTTTCTTGCGAGATGCTGGACAGGGAACCACGTGGTTGTAACTGACATTACACAGTGAACCATGTTGCAAGCTATAACGTGAGGCAGGTTGGTATCTTAAATGCATTTTGAATTATGATTTTTTCCAACTTGCAATGGGTATATCAGGACATAACCCTAGCATAATGGGAGTAGTACCTGTACATGAATAAATATAAAAATTTTAAATTATATACCAAAAGTTTTGGTATGGCACCACAGATAGTCTTTTCTTGTTTCTTTCTGCTTTACCAAATGTTCCAAATTTTCTACAGTGAAATATTTTGGGATGAGTAGGCAATGACCTTTATATTACTTTGTTAGCCAACAAGAGATTTTTCCTTTGAGAAATTTTTGGATGTTCAATCTTTATATAAATGTGTATTTGATCCCTGTAACACAGTGCAAAAAAATGTTAAGACAGAAACAAAAGCAGCCCTGATCCTTCTGTCCAGATATTTTCCATTGACTGCAATAAACTTTTATAATGAGAAAAAATTTTAACACTACTTTTAAAATGGTTAAAATTGAAGTTGACTGAAACTTCTTGGGAATTTGTGCCAAACAGCTTTAGGTAAACTTCCTGGAAGTCAGGACCCCAGACAGACCATGCTTAGGAAAATGTGTCCAGTTCTACATACTTTGCCCTAGAACAGAGAAGTGGTCTTCTCAAGAGGAAAAATACATGAGGTCCCTGTGTGTGCTCAAGGGTTCTACATGGTCTCTGTACAACCCACAGCATTTCTCAGAGTCATAAATGCAGAGCTGATTCTGCCCTATCTGAATGTCTCCGTCTCTGGGTGCAGTTGTTGAGTGGGATAGGCAGCTCGGGCCTCAGCTTTATTCTCCTCCCCAAGGCCTCCTGGGAATGAAGCCCCCTCCTCCTCCTGGGGCAGTTCTTTCCCACCCTAGACAGCCTCTGAACCAACCTGGAAGAAATTAAGGCAACTGGGGAAAGCACGGAGTAAGGAAGAGAGGCCAAGTTGCCCAGAGATCCCCCAGTGGCGTTCCATTTCAGTAGGTGCAAGTTCTCTCCTATTACTAAGTACTGCACGGTGATCTCCATCCGGGGTTCCCCCGGACACTGGGCCTTGCTTTCAAGTTTATCTGGACAGGGCTACAGCGAGAGTCAGCCCATGGAAGCCGTGTACATTCATGGGTCACAACCAGCTGAAGCTTTTCCTCCCCTTAGTGTCACTGTGAGCTCAGTCCCCTGGCACAGGGCCAGTCCTTCACCTGTCCTGTGCGCTGGCCTATATGTGGCAAGCTGACCTGGGCAGTGGCTGGTGTGGGTTGTGGCAGTTTCCCAGTTGTCTCTTAGTCTCTATTCTCCCTTCTTCTTTGTAGCAGACTCCAAGGGTATTGTGGGTTCAGTATGTCCAATAAAGTAGTCCGTGGCTGTAAGCAGACATGTCAGGTAGGACACAGAGGCACGCTCCTTAAGAAAATGACAGTGACGTGTGCCATTGGCTGCCCACCCACCCGCCACTTAGCTTCCTGGACAGAATGTGGCTGTGATGATAGGAACTCCAGAGACCCTGCAGGACCAGAAGACAACCTAGGTGATGGAGGGTTCCCCTTCACAGCCGGTGTCTGCCAACAGATGCACAGATAGGAAATCGGAAAAATGCACACCGTGGAATACTACAAGCCTTATAAAGAAGAAAATCTTGTCATTTGCAACAATGTAGGTGAAGCTGAACACCATTATGTTATGTGAAATAGTCCAGCCATAGAAAGACAAATACTGATTTTGTGAACATGTGGAATTAAAACAGGCAAGCTCTTAAGAAGTAGAGAGTAGAAAGAAGTTGCTAGAGACAGGTGAGATGGGCGTGTAAGAAAAGGAGAGATGTTGGTAAGGGGGAACCACGTTTCAGGAGAAAGGAGTTTTTGAGATTTACCTTACAATATGATGTCTATCGATCATGCGCTGTGTATCTCGAAGTTGCTTAAAAAAAAAATAGATTTAAATATTCTGACTACCAAAAAGCTACCGGCAGGTAAGGTGATCAGTAGTGATTTAACCGTTCCACATTGTGTTTATGTATGAATGTATCAAAACATCACAATGTGCCCCATAAATATACACAATTATTATTTCTCAACTTAAAAAAATTACAAAGGAAAAAAGTTCTGTTTTGCATGTTAATTTAGCTTTCAATAAAATGAGCCCGTGGCTTGAATTCAGCAATTGTTCTTTGTGTGCATCATGCCGTCTCTTTGGAACCCCTGAGAGAAGCTGTGGGTTAACCGGACCTCCAGATCTCTTGCAGGAATTAAATATCATCATGAGGATGCAGGAGGAAAAGGCAGCTGCAAGGCGGACTCAAAACTGTATATTTGCTCTCTCTGACTTTTTGTTGTTGCGGCTGCTGTTGTAGTAAATATCTCAGTGCTGGTTTGTTGTGAGCCTTTCTGGCATATGCAGTAAATGTAGGCCCATGTGACTCATATCTACCAAGCAGAGAGACAGGCTGTGTGTTTAGAAGCACACATAGAAGGGACTTGTCTGACCCTAAGAAAGTGACACTACAGTAGCCAGAACAAGCAGCACCCTAGACCCTGCTGGTCTTGAAAACCTGCACAGCTGACAGCTGCAATTAACTGCCTAGGGCCTTTATAAAACTGTGTGTCACCGGCCAGGGATATGGCCTTGCAAGTGTAAATTCCTGAGTTCAATTCCTAAAAAAAAAAACCTCTACGGCTCTGAGCAAGGCTAGGCAGACAGGTGCCAAGGGAAAGGCTCCATGGCAGTGAGGAGTTGGCAGTGGGGTCACTACATGCCCCTGAAAGCATGATATGGAACTGTCCCTAGCTTGCACTGCCTTTCGGAGGTCTGGTGGCCTTGTGCCCCAAAGGACTTCCAACCTCCTTTCCTCCAGAGTTCTGAAGTGCATTGCACCTAACTCTAGGGAAATTGGGGGACAGAATTAGAATCCTCAGGATTTCAGAAAGCCTGCAATAAAACTAGTTTGCTAAGGCTTTTGTAACCGAGGACCATGGGCTAGGTGGCTTAAATTACAGAAATTGATTGCATCACAGTTTTGGAGGACTTCAAATTCAAAGCACCACTGACCTTTTTTCTTCCTGAGGCTGCAGCAGGGTCTGTTCCAGGCCTCTCTCCCTAGCTTGTCCATGCTGCCTTCTCCCTGAGTCTTTTTTCATCACCTTCCCTCTCTGTAGGTCTGCCCCCAGATCTCTCCCTTTTCTGAGGACAGTAGTCATATTGGTCATCAATGTACCCTAAGGAACTCATTTGAACTTGATTACCTCTGAGAGACCCTATCTCCAAATGTCACACTCTGAGATACTAAAGGTTAAGACTTTGACATATGATTTGAGGATGGAGGTACACTATCATCTGTCAAGCTTGAGGGCCACTGCAGGAGCCAGAAAAGTAACACAGGTGAGCGAGCCATCTCCACCTAGATGGAAGCCATACTGAGTCTCCCCTCTAGCCCACCAGAGCCACAGGCTGCCTTCTACTGGCTTCCAGCCCCCTTCCCCCACCACCCCCTCTCCCTCTGTTATGGAGGGCAATTTTTGTGGGTTGAATCTTAGGGTACCTCTGGCCTCTGGCCCTCAGATCATTTGCTTGTACAATACGACCATGAATCGCATGCAGTTATTTGCTTCTAAATTAGTTAAGAAATAAAATTAAAATTTTTGTTCTTTAGTCTCTAGTCCCCTTTCAAGTGGTCAACAGCCACAAGAGTCACAGTGTCTGGTCACCATGGTTTTGGAAAGTGAAGAGTCCATTGTCACAGAAGTTCTGCTGCTAAGCCAGGAGACACCATAGGTCATTCAGGGGTAGGAAGCAAGGAAGCCAAGCTCTCTATTCCCCCAGCTTCTTTTCTCCAGATGCCTGGAGCTGGCTGCGACTCTCTGATAAGGCCACATCTCATATCAGAAAGCCCTGTCCCACAAAACTCTTCTCTATGTGCCATCCCTTTGTCTCTTAAGAAGTAGGGTGGCTAATGGCTATTACTCTTTCTTTTGGAGATACTGCACCATTCTTTATTGATCTCTGTAACCCTAAATCCAAACTTCTGGAAACCCCCTCCATACGATCTCTCCATGTATTCTGATTACGGTAGTTACTCATTCTTATGACAAGACACTGCCATGTTGCAATGATAGGACAGCGCCACCAAATTTTCTGATTTTTCAAAGAAAGCTGTAAACCTATACTTTTATATGAAATGTAGGTCCTGAGTCATAGCAACCATCTCAAAAACAATTTTCAAAACTCACCCAGAACAGAATGTAGCCTGTTGTTGGCTACCACTACTCTGCTTTGATACCAAGCAACCTGGTAGCCACCTACTGTGTTTGAACACCTCCCTCGACTACCCTGGGATTTTTCCTGATCTCTCTGGGTAGCCACCACTTTGCTCAGGGACAGGAAGGGTTATCATATTCAACACTCAGCTCCTGTCACAGAGTGCCCTGTAGAACCCAAAGTGAGTCATGCAGATATTACTGTTAATATACATAAGTACAATAATGTGGATAACAGTTACTGAGCAGTTCTATTTTTAAAAAGACTAACATTTGTTGAGTGCAGACTATTTGCCAGAACCTTTGCTTCTTTTACAACAATTTAAAGGAAGATTTGTTGATTATGCTTTTTTTACAGATGAGAAAATGAAGCACAGAGAGAAGATCTTTCTGTGGTTTCTATTGTTCATAAGTAAATGGTGAAGCTGGAAGTATGATTCAGTGCTTCCTGGATCCAGAGTCAAGCTCTTCCTCACTCCACTGTCACTTGGTCACTGTTCCACATTCACTCTGCCTTTCCTGGCTGGCTCTGAGTTCTTTGAAGACCTCTGTCATGCCTGTGTCACCAAACAGCACATGCTCAAATAGTGCTGGCTGCTAACTGGCTGGCTGCTTACTTTGGAGGAGGGCTGTAACAGCTTGTATCTAGATGTCCCCCTAAAGCCTCATGCAGTCATACATGGAGTTTTTGCAAGGTGGCTGATCTAGGATGGATGATGCTGCATTCAAGGGTGTGATGCAGGGATTGATTCATGGTGTGATGCTAGGATTGCAGATGGCCACCCTGGCTGCAAGTGCTACCTGCTCTAAGGGTAGGAAGCCAGGGTTAGCATATAAGGGACAGAATGAGGATGCTGATATCACTTGCTTCCTCACTACATGTTTGTTTTTGCTGTCTCCTGCCTACTACTTTCCAAGCTACCAACTGTTTCTCCTCTGCAATGCCCCTCTGCTATGTCACCCTGCCTTTGAACCAGCTGATTACAGACTGAAACCTCCACCAACTGTAATAATAAACCTTTCCTCCTTTGTCTTTGAGTGTCAGCTATTTTGTTTCAGTAAAACGAAAAGTAACTAAAGCAAGGGCTTTCTGAATGGGCTCAAATCAGGCCAGGAGTGTGATTTGTAGGGCTAGTCCTCAAGGACTAGACAGCTCTGGCTAAGGGTTCCCTCTCCCACACCCAGCTCATTGTTATTTACCTGCAGACATTTAAAGGTCAGAGAAGTAATGTTTAGCTATGAACTTATCACTGCTGCCAGGATCACAGATAGTAAGGAGACAGGTTGGGAGCAGAGCAGCTCTGAGTGAGGTAACTCCTGTCACCCTGGTTTACTCCAGCTTGGCTATTTTCTGCAGGAGGATAAGCCGGACTAGAGTTGCTTTGGGCATCTTCTATCAAGGACTCTGCAGGGTTCCTAAACCCAACTTTGCCCTGTCACAGACTCTCCGAATTTCTGTGACCCTTGATGGGGTGTTAGCCGCCAATTTAATGTTGAACTTTGACTTTGCCTTTTACCACTTGATAATTATTTCAGGCAACCCTTAGTTCTGTGACTGGACCAGATCCTTGTAGAAGGTGACAGAGACCTCAACATCTGTTCTGGGGTGCCCACAGCTTCCAGCACAGCATCGCACACAGAGGAGGCTCAATGAACCACCAATGACTAAGCCTACGCGTCCTGGGTGGAACCCATGGCCCCACCTCTGGGCACAGCATGGGGTGGAAAGGGGAAGGGAAAGCCACAGAAAGGCTCTCCCTGGGAGCAGCCTCCCTTAATAGTGCATTTTAAAGCTACTGGTTTGGCATGGCCTGTTGTTAAGAATCTCACAACAAAGAGGTTACTGAAAAATATAAATGATCAATCTAGTCTATCAGAAATTTCAGTGTCTTGCTTCATATCCCTCCAGAGTTTCCCTCTGACAGACTTGAGGATCTGGACACTGCATTTCAGCATATCTCTCTCTCTCTCTCTCTCTCTCTCTCTCTCTCTCTCTCTCTCTCTCTCTCTCTCTTCTGTCCCCCAAACCTTTTTCCTGCTGCTCAGTCTACCTGAGGCCTGTGGATTCTGGGTGCTAACATACCTGTGTGTATGCAGGTAGTCACACCAATCAAAATAAAGAATATTTTCATCTCCTTAAAACATTCCCTCACAATCCCAGCAATGAATCCTCCCAATACATAACTGTCCTAAATGCAGATGCATCTGGTCTCAGAACTTCAGAATACATGATACAAACACTGACAGAAATGAATGGAGAAAAATCTACAATTGCACCCAGAAATTTTAACACTCAGTAATTGATAGAATCATACAAAAAATCTGTGAAAATACTTAAAAACACTCTCAAACAACTTGACTGGCTGACATTTATAGAAACCACAACCAATATCATCAGAATACAATGTTACATTCTTTGAGACATTTACCAAGCTAGATCATATGCTGGGCCATTAAAAATGCATCAGCAAATTTAAGTGAACTGAAATCACATAGGATTAGTACTTTAATCATATGGAATCAAATTAAAAATTATTATCACATAAAGATTTGGAAAGCACCCAAATGTTTGGAAACAACACACTTCTAAATGACCTATGAGGCAAACTTTAAAACTTAGAAGGGAAATCAGAAAATGCATTTGAATTAAATTATAATGAAAATATGTCAAACCTTATATAATGCAGCTAGTTCTTAGAAGGAAATTTATACATTTAAATGTTTATGTTATGAAATAAAGATTTAAAATCAATGATACTAACAATTAAGTTTGTTTTCTGAGACAGGGTCTCACTTTGTAGCCCAAGCTGGTCTCGAGCGCATGGTAATCCTCTTGCCTCAGCCTCCAGTGTCCTGGAATTACAGGCACGTGCCACCACAGCAAGCTAACAGTCAGTAATTTAAAGAGACAATAAAATTAATAAATCTCTAACCAGGATGGAGATGGGGTGGAAAGTAGATTTTGCCAATCAGCCATCCAAATGAGACATCACAATAACTACCATAGAAAGTAAAAGGATAGTAAGAGATTTTTATGGACATTTTATGCCAATACATTTTAAAGTCTATAAAACATGTATCAGATTCCTTGAAAAAATAGAAATTAATCAAAACTCAAAGAAAAAAAATAGAAAATCTTGGTGATCCTTTTTTTTTTTCCACCAGAAATCAAACTCAGGATCTTGCATTTGCCAGGCAGGCACTTCAGGCACTTTTGCTATATCACTCTCACAATTTTATCACAATATAAAATCATAGTATTCTTATTTCTATCAAATAAATTGAATTGTTAAAATTTTACTACACAGAAAACCCCATAACTTCATCGATGAATTTTAAGGAAGGTATCACAACAATCCTATAGAAATTTTTTCAGAAAATGGAGGAGTTGCTACATCTCAACTCATTTTGTGAGGCTGGTATGACTGCGACTCCAAAACATGACAAAGATATTAAGAAAATAAAACTTCAGACCAATATTCCTCATAAGCCTGGGGAGACATTTAGAAAGGTGGTAAAATGGTGAATTTATTTCCATGACAGTTCATTCAGGCTTTAGAACAGTTTGTCAGTCTATTTTTTATGTATCTATATACACACATGTGTAGATGGTGTACGTACACGTGTAGAAATGAGGAGAGAGGAGAGAGAAAAGCAGGGAGGGAAGGAGGAGAGGAGAAAGGAGGGAAGGAAATGGAAGCCTCCATGGTAAAAGAGTCCCCATAGAAAGTGAATTCCATGGTAACTTTTTTTTTTGCTTTTGCTAATCTGATTTTTCCTACTTTATTTCTGAAACAAGTATTATATACTATATGTACCTTTTAAGTTCTATAATAAAAAAATTGTTTTTAATGTTTTTTAAAGTAACAGAAGCCAGCTTTTCCTCTGCTCTCCCAGCGCAGGCTTAGAGAACCAGGGGATCTGCCTCTGCCCGCAGAGCACCACCACTGGCAGGCCCCTTCTTCCGTGCACCCAGTGTGGGTTGAGGGAGACAGATCCACTTCTACCTGCTGTGCACCTCCACCAAAAGTCCATCTCCTGCAGCATGGGCAGAGTGAACCAGCAGATCTGCCTTTACCCTCAGGGAGCTGCCACCAGAAGGCTCCTTCCTGCAGGCAGCCAGCAGGAGCAGGGACACACAGCCAGGTAAGCCCTGTGCATCTGTAGGCCACCATTAGAGGCCCTTGGTTCCCTCAGACAGGCATCACCCACTAGCAGAATCAAACAAACACACTACTATGTATCTGCCACCATTGTGTGAGTCCCAGTGTAGACACACAGGCTGAGAGAAGCAGCCCCACCACCATGCTCCCCTGATCATCAGTGAAGCCACAGTGTAGCTGCACAGGTCTAGAGAAGCCTGCCCAATGCCCTGCTATCTCCCTGTAAATCTGGAATTAGAGGAATCCAGGTGCCTGTCTCACCCCCCTACACTGCCTAGGGGCAGCCAACACAGGAAATGCCTGGGGCCCCACAACCAGCTTTTTGGGAGGAGCCCAGGAGAATGTCAAAATGAAGGAGCAAAAGGCAAACAGACCTCTAGCCCACACAAAATAAGTCTGGGAGATACCATCATGGCAGCAAATGGAAGTCACACCTGAAATCTCTGAGAGAATAGCAGCTGGAGTAAGGAAACAACTTCATGAGATTGTAAAAGCAGTCAAATCAGAAATAATGTCTCAGGTAAAAGAAAAAAATCACAAACATACTGAAAGAATTATTCAGCAGGTCTAAAGAAGTCAGAGACAATAAAGAGGAGCATAGAAAAATGATAGAAACCTTGAAAGAATGTAGCAAGGAATTACAAATGCATGAAACAGATTCAAAGAGAGATGCAGGAAATTAAAAATTCAATTGAAAGCTGGCAAAACTGCTTGAAAGAGACTGAAGATAGACTTTCAAACCTTGAAGGTAGGATTGCAGCTAGTGATCATGAAAGGAAAGATCTCTTAAAAATAACATGGAATCAGAAAATAAGATAGAATCAGGAAATAACAGCTGCAAGATGATGCAAAGAAGCATAACTTAAGAGTGACAGGTATAGGTGAAGAAGCAGGGGTCAACACAAATGAAATTAAAAGGATATTCACAAAAGTAATAGAAGAAAACTTCCCTAACATGGGAAATGGATCTGGCATGCAAATAAGTGAGGCAATAGGACTCCAACTTGCCATAACCAAAGTAAATCTACACCCAGACATATAATCATGAAGATCCCAGAAATTCAGCACAAGAACAGAATATTAAAAGCTGTTAGAGAAAAGAGACAGATCACCTATAAAGGAAAACCAGTCAGAATGACAGCAGACTTATCAACACAAACCATTAAGTCAGGAGGATTTTGGAGTGAAGTGTTTCAAACCCTGAAAGACAACAACTTCCAACCCAGATTGATCTACCCAGAAAACTATCTTTCAAAATTGATGGAAAAATAAGATACTTCCATGATAAAGAACAACTGAAGGAATTCATGACTACCAAACCAACCCTACAGAGAGTCATAAAGGATATTCTAGAGAGAGATAAAGCTGACCATGGTTCCAGGAACAGCAGAAGAGGAGGATCACCAAAAAAAAAGGCAGGCAACTGAATGAAGGGGAAAAGTGGAGGCCCAACAACAGGAAAATAGCAGGGCAGAGACAAACCAATGTATGTCAGTTGTAACCATTAATGTAGATGGCCTCAGGTCAGCAATAAAAAGAAACACAGGGAGAGTGGATCAAGAAACCAGATTCATCGATACACTGTATACAAAAAACACATGGAACTGGAAAGGAAATCCATAGACTGAAAATCAAAAGAGAGGAAACAATTGTTTCATGTGACAAGAGACAAAAAAAAAAAAAAAAGTAGGAGTAACTTTCCCATCAACTGCAGAATGGATAAGAAAGATATATTTTCACACAATGGAAAGCTACCAGCTATAAAGAAGAATAATCTCAAGGCTCCTGTAGGTAAATGAACACAACTGAGATCATGTTCATGACCAAAACAGTTTGAACTCATACGTGTAAACCCTAGCGTAACAAACAGAAGGAGTTAATGGGATTCAAAAGCAAAATAGCTAATGGAAGAGCAAAGGGGAGGAAATACCTGAAAGGGAAAGGTGGAAACTACTGTCAATTTCTTACTGTCTTATCTTGAACTCTTGCATTGTTTACATAATTTTGTTATGTTTTGCTTTGTTCTGTCTTGTTTTGTTAGATTCTATGATGTCAGATGATAGGGGCAGCTATTTTGAATATAATGGGATATATTATGGTAATCATGGTTTCCTATCATATTGCTTTGAAATCTTATAAAGCTTTCATTCATTTGTTTAATTGGTTTTATTCTGTTTTGATTTTATTATGTGCAATCATATGAATAGCTGTTTTGAAGAAAATAAGACATTATATAGCTATTGCTGATTCCCTATCATCCTGCTTTGAAGTCCTACCATGCTTTTGTTCTTATGTTTTGATTGGTTCTACCCTATTGAGGTTTATTTGATTTTATTATGTGTGATGGTATAGACAAATTTTTTGAGGAAAATGAGATATTATAGTAGCCATTGTTCATTTCCTGTTATTTGGTTTTGAAGTCCTGAAATGCTTTCATTCTTTTGAATGGTTTTATACTATACTGTTATGTTTGATACTAATGTGTGTGAAGGTATGCTCAACTATTTAAAAAAAAAAAAAAAGAGAGACATTATGGTAGCCACCGTTGATGTCCAGTTGTCTGGTTGTGAAGTGCTGTGTTGCTTGCATTGTTCTGTTCTGATTTGCTTTGTTCTGTTCTTTTTTTATTCTCTTTAAAATAAAAAAAATTTAAAAAATAAAGTAACAGAAATCAACCCAGGGGGAGGCACCACCAGCCCCAGTGCTCACGGTGCCAAAGTCAGTCACCAAGAACAGCTGCAGCCAGCACACGCCTCCCTGGGGAAAGAGGTTGCACGATACACTCCACACAGGAGACCCCAGGGGGCTCAACATCGCTTGCATTCCTTCCCCAGAAGGTGTACATATTAAGGGCTCCTCAGATGATTCAGCAGGGTGCCCCTGGAATCCTAGCACTCTCAGAGGCTGAGGCAGGAGAATCCTACATTGGCTCAAAAACTTTTAAAAAGGACTGAGGATGTAGCTTAGTGCAAAGGCCTTGGACTCAATCCTGCATTGATGATGATAGATAGATAGATAGATAGATAGATAGATAGATAGATAGATAGATGAAATAATTATTCAGCTATGCCATTACTTTTCCTATTCACACTCCCAATGCATCTCATCCTCTGCCTCCATAGAAAGGAGTATCAGTTTGAATAGCATTTCTAAGAAAGGCTTTTTCCAACCTCATGAAGTGGACTCAAACAAGATTCCTCTGTGTTAGACATCACATTTGTCTGCAGCATTCTCATCCTCCATCCTGCACCCATACCACTGGAGAAACCCTCCCTTTTTCATTCCCTAGTTTGAGGTGGGGTTTTTGGTCACAGTTCCATTTACCTCCAGCATCCTGCTCACAAAACTGAGCAAGTGATTGCTGAATGGCTGAAATCTTCCCCTGAAATTTTACAAAGAACAGAGAACTAAGTCCTCTGTTTCTCTCCAGACCACAGGTTGTAAGCCTTGTCATGAGGCATGGTACAAGAAGAGAGATAACAGAAGGAAGTTAGTGAGGCAGAGGGCACCCCCAGGCGCCCACACTGCTTGCTCCCCAGTTGCCTGCACCAAGTCATCTCTTCTGGCTGGAATACTCTGAGTTGGGTTTCTGTGGCTGACTATTGAAAGATTCCTAGCTAATATGGGCCTCAAAATATCACAGCACCATTTTCTTCAGAGCCACTAATCACCCAGTGTCATGTGTGTGCTGGGTCCTGTGTTCCACGTCTTTTCCCCACCTCCTTTTCCCCATCAGAGCAAGACCCACAGCTGTATTATACCCAGAACCTAAAACAGTAACATAATACAGTGTCCCTGGGATACAGTACATTGTCAATATGCACAGGGAGTAAACGAGCGAAAAACACACAGGTCCTGTGTTCTTCTCTGATTCCCTATAAACTTAGATTCCAACCACTAATAAGGACTCAAAAAGTACTCCTGATCCTCACAGGCAAGATACCTTCCATACATCAGGAAAAGGTCTACATCCCAAACTGAGTCATGTCTGCATTCCACCTGCATCCGTTCCTGAATAATGTTCCTCTGAACCCCAAGCTCCATGCTTAGAGGTGTCCCATGGCATAGCTTTCCAAGATGTTGGAAAATGAAGAACCAGCTTATGACTGTTTCAGTCCTGGCCTTCTGAACCAGTGTTAATGGTACTGGTGAGCTGTGACCCAATCTTACAGTGACAGTTAAACAGGAAAACCAAACAGACATTTCCAGACCAGTGGAAGAAAGTGTTTTCTGGACTTCCCAGGTTATATGAAATAGTTTCAATTTCCTTACCAACACTTGGACTTCAAGGAGGGGATTTGGAACTCATGGGGGCACATATCACCTACTGAGCATCACCTGGTCTTCTTAAAATACAGGCTCCAAGCCTCTATGCCCAACTTACTGAGTCCCTTGGATGTAGAGTTCCAGGAAATTCATTTAAAACAAGTGTCCCAGATGACACACATGGGTTCAAGTTGAGGCATCCTCTGTTCTTAGCCTCCTGTTCACCCAGTGATGAAGGAGTTCCACCCCACACCATTGGTATGACTGAACACAGGACAAGCAACCCAGGGTAGATGAGATGAGCAGCAGTTTATCAGTCATCTATGCTCACAGCCTAGGAGAAAAGGACACCACATATCACACAAGGCCACACAGGAGCTGCCCTCAGGAAATGAATGAGCCACCAGAGCCTGTGTGAGGCAGGCTGCAGGTACCCTCATTCCCACAGGAGGCTTTAATTGGATTGTTTGAATTCCACAGGCTGGCAGATTGCCAAATCTCAGGGGTAAGCAGATACCAACCACTATTGCTGGTCCCCTGATGAAGACGGTGGTGGAGGACCTTTTCTGTGGAACTAAAAGAGCAGAATTTGCAGATGGGTCTTTAAAGGTCCTACCAGTTTTACCAAATGTCAAGGCACCTTTTGGTTACCTCACCCAGCAAGCACAGCTCCTTCAAGATGTCTGATACCAGCATCTTCAAAGTGGGTCCGCAGTAACAACAGATGTGCGTGAGCACTGAGTTCAGGACACAGGCTCCCACAGAGTAACTACAGGGCTCAGGGAATATCTTAGGCCAGTGATGGTGAAACTTTTAGAGACCTAGTGCCCAAACTGCAACTCAAAACCAACTTATTTATCATAGAATGCCAACACTGAAGGTTTTAGGTTAGGAAAAAACCAACTGTTTTCTGATGCTCAGCTGCTGGGCTGATTTGACTTGGACACCCACAGAGAGAGCTCTGCATGCCTGCTGAGGCACATGTGCCATTAGTTCACCATTAGCTTTGGTCCAGACAGAGAGTGGGAGGAGCTGCATTTCCAGGAGTCACCTTTTCCGTAGAACATCTAAAGGTGACCGGGAGTGTAAGTTGAGTGCAAGGCAAGTGGGCATGGCCCTGCCATCATGGGAGGAGCCCAGCCTCATATTGCATATGACAGTTTAGTGTAGAAATCCAGGCTGCACAGGACTGGTGGTCTGCAGTAATGGAGGCCAGAAAGAGCTTTCACACTGCTCCCAACCCAGAATGTAGAGAGGAGAACTAAACTCAGACCCCCCAGCACAGTATTCACAGAACATCAGCTAGACCACCTGTGCATCAAATAAAGAAATTAAAATGAAAGTCCAGGGAGCTTTGACCCTTACATCCAGTTCCTTGGGGTTTTTTGTTTTTTTGTGTGTTTGTTTGTCTTGCATTTCCTTAGCAGGTCTGTTGACATTAGCCATCACCACTCCTGACTGGATACAAATTTCTCACTTTGGGGGTAAAAACGTTTCTCATGCAGTTGTTGTTTTCATATTTTTGATGGCCTAAATAAAAATCTGTCTCACAATGAAGAATTGTCATTCATTCACTTACATGACAAATTTTCATGTCTGTGTGCTGAGCTCTGTACTGAAGGTGTTTGGAAATCCAGGACTAATAAAAGATGTGGATCCATGCAGTGGACACCTATGCTATTTTTAATGAGGCGGTTCCATACATACTGATATGAAAAATCTTCAACATAGATGATTAACTTTTTTAAAGTAATGAGCAAAGCAGGGTGGATCCCACTGTATTGTTTGTGCTACAGGGAAGGAGAGGGAGATAAAAGGACTCATAAAGAGGCAGACAGATAAATGGCATCAAGTCTCTGAAAAAATGCACAAGAAGCCATAACAACAGTAACTTTGGGATGAGGTGAGTGGAAAGAATGAGGGTCTCTAGTTTGAGGATATTTCTCATTGTATACTCTTTTATATTGATCTAACAGTTAAAGTCATCTTTATATTTGCCCATCTCTTTCTCCAAGAAAAAAAATGAAACACAAAAACTGAAAAGCAGTAGATGAGTAATCATCTAATTAGTAAACAGTGTAGTGAATGCTAAAATTATCAGAGCACTCTTTGTATTCTTGGGGAAGGACATCTAGTTAGGGTGAAGTCAGAATAAACTTACTGAAGGGACTGATACCTTGATTAAGCCTTTAAAAAATGGGTATAATTGAAGGCTCCTGTCTTTCACATCATTTAGTTAGGAAAAAAGAAGAAAGAATAAAAGAAAGAAGCAAAGCAAAGAAAGAAAAGAAAATAGAAATCCACAGGCTTTCAAGGCAGGTTTCAGAGGTCCAGTGTGATCTCTGGGGAAAGGTCAAGGCCAGTGCCAGGTGCTCACAGCTCCCAAGAGTGCTGTTGTGGAGGGAAAATAACCCAAGTAGGGGTACAGGCAAAATAACTGTTGGCAGAAGTCATTTCTTTATTAGCATCACAGCCTTCCTGCCCAAATCTGTGATATACAAAGCTGGTTAAGGTTTTCCTACCTTTCATTCCTCAGGGTCATCTTTAAGCACTTCATTTGTGTTGGATGACAGGAAATCTCTAGATTCCAACCCTCCCTTCCCTCCTCACCCCCACTCCTGAGCTACCTCTCTGACTGAGTGTTCTTTAAGAAGAGACTGGGTCCTCACTGACATCTTTCTTTAGAGAGCTCCAACAAAATCTTGCACTTGCCCAGTGTCCTTTCCTTGGCCACTGGTAACCAAGGAAACGAGATACTATGGTAACACAGGAAGGAGAGAAAAAAAACGAGGTATTCCAGAGCCCTTCCTTGAATTCTCTTCTCTTCTCTCCTGGAATCAAGGCCCTGCTCTCAGCTCAGCAGGGTGAAAACTAGAGTTGTGTGGCTTTAGTGGCTGACACTCAGAGCTTCCCATTCCACAGCCTGAAGATTAGTGCCCCCAGAAGGTCCCAAACTATGCCCATTCTGGAGGCAAAGAGCCTAGCTCCCACTAGGGTCTCTAATATAATAATAACCCATTATGAAAGATGCATAAATTGTATTTAAATAAGTGAACAAAATAAATACAGATTGGAATCATGTATAAGCAAAGCCCTAGACACTGAAATTGTAATGTATAACAAAATTACCAAGTGTTTGCACCATCTTTAGCAAAGCAAAATTTATCACATGGGTTTGCCCTGCTTTTCTGCTTCTAAACAACTACCTGTTCTTCAACTCTGACCATCGATACCTCTGCTTCCCCAGAAATCCTCCTGCATACTGGCTACTCGTCTCTCCCTCTGAGGCTTGTCCTATCCCTCTCCCTCTCCCTTCTCCCTTTCCCTCTCCCTCTCCCACTCCCTCTTCCTCTGTCTCTGTCTCTGTCTCTGTCTCTCCCTCTATCTCTACCTCTCTCTCTCTCTCTCTTTCCCTGGCCCCCCATTTTTCTTTCCTGCCTCCTCCTAATCTACCATTCACCAGTAGAGTAAGATGAAGTGATATAAAGAGATTTTCTGTGTTCTGGTTCTGTAACTCAGGCCTTGCCAAGGCCTGATAGAACTCCACTCCACATCAAACAGTGTCCTTCACTTCCTGCAACCTTACAGTGGACAAGCATAATGGGCACAGAAGGCCTCAAGGTGGGACAAATGAGGCCCCTGCAGGAAGCCAGCCAGCATATAACAAATGGCAATAAGTGTGATGATGTTGTGAACAATGGATAAATGTTCCAAGGGCTATGTTCAAGTGCAAGGTCAGAGTGACCTCTCTGTCTCCAATCTTTCATTTATGAAAGCTTCCTTTACATTCTTGAGATCTCTCTTTTGAGTTTTAAAAATCTCTTCTCCAGTTGGTTCTCTTGAATCTCCCTTAAGAGGGATGAATATCCCACGGTCTCAACCCCGTATTCTCTGACCTGTTTTGATCATAAACTCTTATCAGTTAAAATGTTTCAACCATGGACTTCCCCTCAATATAACTGGATACCTGTATTTGTAAATCACAGATATGTGGCTACAATATTAATATTTTATACCTGTTAAAATATACACAGAAAATGAAAATTTAAAAGGAACTGGCAAGTTACATATTCAACCCTAGCTTTCACAGGCTGTCTGCACCGCCTGTGAATCTGCTCAGTCACTTTAAACAATCAACTACTTTTCATTCCTCAGGTCCATAGGTCAGGGCTCCCGCAGCACTTGGGGAGCATTGGCAGGTGGACCAGGGTGGGCTAGAAGTTGCCTTCTCAGGGTACCTCACTTCCTGCTGTAGGACGGGACCACAGTCTGGGTGGTTTAAGCAACAGAAGCGTATTATTGCCCGATCCTAGAGGCCTGGTGTCTGAGATCAGAGGCGGCCAGACTGGTTCTCTCCAAGCCTGTGAGGGAGGATCTGCTCCAGCCTCTCTCCTGGCTCCCAGGGGCTCGCTAGCCATCTTCAGTGCCTCCTCAAACCTCAGCCCAGCTGTGCCTTCATGGTCCCATCGTGTTCTCTCGGTAAGCTTGTCTGTCTCTATTTCCAAATTTCCTTCTTTTCACTAGGATACAGTCAGATTAGGGATTGCTCTAAACTCATCTTGTTTGTGTCAAATGAATCTCATCTTCTCATTTCCAAATAAGGTCACATTTGCTAGTACTGGAGGTTAGGACTTCCATATCTGCTGGGGGACAAAATCTCACAAGAGACGCTAAAGGCAAATGGGATCCCAAGCACGCTCTTTAGACTACAGTGTAGACATGAAGCTTTTGCAGGCTGGTTGGAGAAAACCTGCCCAGAGGAGCCAGAATGGGCCACTTTGCTGGGGCTGGAAGGCTCCTCTGGGAGGCTGTGACAGTTGACTGCAGTTTTATTCCAAGGCACAGGGCTCCACACAGATCCTACTTCTGGAAAAATGTCCAGAGCAGTTTCACATTGTCTTTCACTGAGGTTCCCAACACATTGTGGCCTTGTTTCTAGAAGGCACTGTTGCTCCAGAAAACTTTGGGAACAGAGACTTGGCCAGGCAGCTGCTGGAAGATCAAGACCACACCCAATTCCCCACTCTGAGGAAGCCACATCATAGTGTCTGTTTCCTAAACAAGAATCGAATGTTTATCATTTGTGCTATTTAATTATGACCCAAGAGATTTGCTAACATGACACATTCTGTCTTCAGTACCCATTTAATTTGAGTATTAAAGAGACATGGTCACTATATAGTCACCAAGTAATAACTGTTAAACCTCAATAAATAACATTTTTAAATAATAGAGTTCTGAAATGCGTAGATCACATCTCTCTGTTCATTCTCTAAGAAAAACATTTTAATTATCTATTGACATGTATTGCACATGGAAAAACCATCTTTTTAAAAGATAAATGGGTTTATAGATGAGTCGGGTTAATTAAAAGCCAGTGGAGTATTACAAGTGTATTTACTGGGGAATATTCACTGTAGGAGAGGAACAGTTCTTACACAGTTGTCAGAATTCTGTAAATGTATTGTTTAATAACCACTTGGCACTTAATTATAGTGAGATGGTGAGAGCTTAAATCTAAACTAAGCACACATTCCAGTTATCTCTTCTGAGTGGCTTTTTTTTTTTTTTTTTTTTTGTGATGCAGATTTTCCAGGCCAGACCACACTAAGGCAAGATCTGATGCATGCAACTAGTGGCCAGGAGTCCTCAGGAACGTGGATCTGTCCTGAGAAGTACTGTTTTGATCCTGAATGCCAAGAAGGAAAATTCAACTCCAGGAGTGAGGCCTTCTGAAGAAGGTCTGACCACAAGACAAAATCAAACTCCTTCCACAAGTTCCTTACCATGGCACCAAAGGGCCTTGCCGTCAAGCCCTAGATGAATCAGATTTGCATGACTATAACAGAATGCCTGAAGCGAGCATTTCATAAGGAAAGGTTCATTTTGGCAAGTAGTCTATTGTTTTGGGACCCTGGTGAGAGCAACACATTGTAATAAGAATATGTGGTACAGAAAACTACTCACATCAGGAGCCAGGAAGAAAAAGAAAGAGTGAAAGGCTGGGGTCCCATCATCCCTTTCAGGGGCACAAACACCAGTGAATTAAGGACCTTCCATTAAAGCTCTGCCTTTTAAAGGTGCCACCAGTTTCCCAATAGCATCACCCTTAGTACCAAACCTTCCACACAGTTACCTCTGAGGAGCACTCATCCCAAACCATAGCAAGCCCCTACCTACTTTTTCAGACTTACCTCTCCTTACTCACTCATCCTCTAACCCTAAAACCCAGCAAATGTCTCACAAGCTCTCACCCTGACACAAGGAATGAGCTAGTCTATGAGAACGTTATCCCATAGGAGGGATGAACAAAACACCCCCAGCCAACCCAAGATGGTCACACAGCACAAATAAGAAATAAACCCTATTGTTTGATGTCATAGAACTTTGGCAGAAGTTTGTTATGTCAGCAGAATGCAGCCAGTCACTCATACATTCCCTCAGCCAATCAGAGAAGATGTTTTTAAAGCCTTCACAATAAATGAATATACAAGTCAACCAATAAATCTTCAGTTTTCTCTCTTTAATGTATTATCTGGCCATGAGGAATCACACTGCAGGCTTCTGAAGCACTTTGAGAACCTTACCCTCAGCAGTGTAAAGACCAACACTGAGAGGAGAAATGTGATTCCTGGTTTCTACTCAGATTTACCTCATGTACTGACCCATGGCTACTGTAGTGAGCAACTTGGCTTTTGTGAAGGGGTTGGGAAGAGTAATAGGAGCAATGAACCACTGGACAACTCTCTCTCTCTGTCTCTCTTTCTCTGAATGAGTGTGTGTCTGTGTGTATGTGGTGTGTGTCTGTGTGTCTATGTTAGCCTTCTGTTATGGTTTGTGTCTGCATGTCCCCCCAATATTTCATGTGGTCATGAGGGGTGGACTTTTCAGAGGCAGCTGAATCTGGAGGTTGTGAATGGTTCATTATCTAGTGCTGGTATTGGGTGTATGAGTGCTATACCTGTCCTAGGGCAGGTAGCCTACTTAGAATATAAGGGAGAGAAAGAGGCTTGCCCCTCCCACTTTGCTCTTGTTGCTTTTGTTGTCTTCCACCACCATGAACTGCTGCCCCTGTGCCACATCACTCTGATTTGGAGTCAGTTGATTGTAGACTGAAACTCTACAAATTGTGAGTTAAATAAACCTTTTACTCTTTAACTGTAGAGGTCAGGTATTTTGTCTCAGCAACAAGAGAAAAGTAACCAAGACACTTTCCCATCATCTATTCTCCTACCTCCAGTAATGGCACCTGTGACTGTTAATCATGATACATCAACTTGACTACTTTAACAAATGCCATGGAGATTAGTAAACTACACTTCTAGGAAACATTGTGGAGGTGGGTGCTATGTACAGTCCCTGGATTTGTCCTATTCAGCACTGTTCTGCTGCCCTGCTTCCCACACACCCATGAGCTAAGCATCTTTGTTCCAGCATACACTTCCCACATGATGTTTCTGCTTTAGAGCCAGAAAACTTGAACTGAACCCTCAGAAACCATGAGCCTAATAAACCCCATCCTCCTTTAATTTGTGGGTATCAAGTATTGTGTACCAGCAATCAAAAACTGACTAATATAGCGCCCCAATTTTCCTCCGAATATTGCCCCCACCCCTACTGTAAGATCTTATAGTTTGAGTAACATTGACCACCTCCTCAGTTCTAGGGATGTGTGTATATATTGTCAAGGTCACAATGCAATGTAACGATGGCACCAAAACAGAAACAAAAACTTAATGTCACTCATTCATTTCATGACCCTATGAGCTGCTGCTCTGATCCACTGCTGCTTTCCAGTGAAGAACCTAGATGGACAATCTTCCATCTGAATGCCCAGGGTTCAATCCCATGCCATCTCCACCATGGCATGTGTCCCTCCCTCTCTATCCAGCCTTCACTCACTCTTTCATGACAGACCCAGACATATTCTCTTCCCACAAAAGCTTCTCTGACTGTCTCAAACACTGCAGCCTCCCCCGTCTTCTCTAAGTTCCTCCTGCCACAGTTCCTAGCACATGAACAGACAGAAGTCAGACAAAGCAGTGGCTTAGTATGGGAGAGCCACAACTAAATAAGGCAGGACGAGAGGATGCATTGGGGGACCCTCCTCCGCAGTACCCCATAAAGCTCACTAATACTTTTGCTGCTTGGATCATGGAGGGTACAGGGCACATAGTCACCAAGCTGTCTCTGTCTCACCCATTTCAGGACGTCCTAGCTGCCCCCCACCCAGCCACCTTGCTTCTGAACAGACTTTGACATCTGGATCCTGACTCCAGGGAAGGAAAACAGACAGTCCTGGAAGTGACAGTTCCCAACCACTTGGTTGGAAACAGTCTTAGGGAGCACAGGGAGGACTGGGCCACAGAGCTGATTGCACTGCCCCTGGCAACCACACGTCGCAGCAGGTTGAGTCAATACTGCAGTGCTCAGGGATGTGGCTTCCTGAAGCTCAAAAAGAAATCTATATTGTTCTCAGGAGCAAACAACCTTTCTCAAGGCAGCACGAGTCCCCTCTCATCTGTGGGCAGCTTAAAGGGACTCACAAACCAAGCTCTTGAGGTGATAAAGGCTCGGGCCACAGACTGACATCCTAAAAAGGAACACAGCGTTTTACCTGCCTGCTTACCCTCTCCCTCACTCCAGTGCGGAAGCCTCTCAGCCCTATGATTGCAATGAACTTCAAATTGAGATGTGATTTTTTAAAAAAAATATTTCTCCTTTCAATCCAGTCTAATAATAGTAGCTCATGTGTATTGGATCTTTATTATATTTGAGGTGGTCTAGAATATACATTATATTTATTAACTCATTGAATCCTAAGCAAACCCAAACTCATAGAGTAATACTATTAGCATTTTCCCCCCACACCTTTTTGTTTTTGGCTGAGGACTTTTAAGCACACAGCAGTTAAGAAACTTTACAATGTCACTCAGATAGCCAGTGGTAGAAATTCTAGCCCATACTCTACCAGCATGCCATCCCATCTCTTAAGAGTCAAGACCAAAGTTTCAGCTCTAACCTTTGCTAGTTCTGTGACTTAGACAAATATCCAATCTCTCTGATCCTCATTTGCCCTCTGTAAGTTAGACATAACAGCAAACCTTGTCTTTCAGGGTAATTCCTAGGTTCTACCTTGTCTTTCAGGGTAGTTCCTAGGTTCTACCTTGTCTTTCAGGGTAAATCCTAGGTTCTAGTTGGCTGATTCATCATTTCCAGCCCCACTGCCCATCCTACTCTAAGCTCTAGCAAAGCCACATTATTCTTATGTCTCACGTGTGCTTTAGTGTCACTGTTTCCTCTGCCTAGAGTGATCTCTACCTCCCTCTTTCCTAAGTACTTCTCACCTCACAGATCTTAGCCAGATGCTGCCTCCTCTAAGAAGCCTTCCTGACTTCCTAGTTCTACAACATCTGTTAAGTGTTCTCCCTTATCTCTGTACATCCTGCCATGGCCCTCACACACTTGACTAGAACTGTCTATGGCCATGTCCATCTCCTCCATGGGGCTGTGATCTTTGCCAGGGCAGTGACTGTGAGCTGGGCCCAGCCTGCATCCTCAGCATCTAGCAAGGAGCCTGGAACACAGGTCAGTAAATATTTGTTGTACAAATAGCAAATAAAATTTTCTTTTTATTTGTGTTTATATTCTTTCTGTATCCTTCCAAACAGATGGCAAATGTCTTGAAAGCAACAGTTGTGCGTCTTTGTCTGTCTCTGAATTCCCCTACATACCTGGCACAAGCAGAAGCCGGTCTGGGACTCAGGGTAGACAAGCAGAGTACCTGGATGACAGGAGACACTGGCTGTCTCTCAGCTTTGTGCAAGAGCAGACAGAGCACAGATTCAAATCAATAGAAGACCGGATAGTTGGGTTATAAACTTCCATCTTTGCCCCCAAGGGGCTCTCAGAGTCATGATGATTTGTATTCATCATCAAGACTGAGCTACACCTGCAGCTTTCTTTGGACCCTTGCATCTGACACAATGCAGTGCCTAGGCCCATGACTGCAGAGCTTGCTGTGGGGCTCAGAACTACCACACCAAATTAGAGCTGTCAGAGAAAAAAGTATTAGGATCTTCAAGGCTGAGCAGGATGCCATTGCATGAGGACGAAGGAAATGTATAAAAGGAAATATATAAAAGTTGGTTTAAAATCAATCAGGGAAAGGAGAACATTCCAGCCAGAACTAGATGAACCAATGTGAGGTTCGTCAAAGCCTGGAAGAAACTCATTCAACTGAAATCTGTATCCAGTGAGCATAGCCAGAGGTAGCGATAACCTTTCTCTTTTGCATAAAGTCTGAAAAGTATTGCTCCATCTTGTTTCACTTGATCCTTACAAAACAAGCCAAAAAAAAGTTAAAATTATTCCCATTTCATTGATGAAAAAAACTGAAGGTTGGAAATCAAGTAGCTTAACTGGTAACAGGGTTGCAGACCTATAACTCCAGCTACTCAGAAAACTGAGGGAGGGTGGTTGCAAATTTGGGCCTACCTTGCACAATTCGGTGAGGCTCTATCTCAAAATAGAAAGGTTAGGGATGCAACTGAGTGCAAAGGCCCTGGGTTGAATCTCCAGTAAACAAAAGGGGAGAGGGAAGGAAGGAGAGAAAAGGAGGAGATGAAGGAAAGAAGAAAGATAGGAAAAAAGCAATGAAGGAAAGAAGGGAAGAAGGAAGGAAGCACACAGAGAGGCAGCCTTGCTTGGTTTCTTTGGTTTCCCACCGCATGGCTGAGTGGTGCATGCTTTGCTCACTCCCTATGCCTTGTGTCACCTTAACTTCTCCTGCAGGGAGTTTGAGGGTCCAGTGTCCTGTAAGCTGTATTTCGAAGACTCATTTTTGAGAGTAACTAGGAAGCATTTGGGATTTCAACCCTCCTCTCAGGCTACTGGACAGAGGTCCATGGGGACCAGGAAGAAAGGGGCTTGTTCTGTCACTCTGGCTCCTTGCCCAGTCCTGGCGAAATGGAAATGAAACAACTAAGGCCTCAAAGGCAGTGCTTTGGTTTGAGTGAAAACAGCAATTCAAAGGCTCTCGGCAAACAATGCAGACAGCATGTCACTGCTCTCTGATGTGTCATCCAGACCGGCTTCATTCAGAGAGGGTAGGACGTGCCTGCTGTCTTTGTAGTATGGACAGGAAGAACAAAACAGGCTGGATTAACTAACCCCATGCTGGCGGTGAGATGGGAACCTGAAATTCAGCTCGCGGACTCCTTGGCTCAGGGGGCCAAGAAGTTAGCTGTGTCCAGCGTCAGCCCAGCAAGGTTCCTGTCACTGACAGCCAGCCAGATGACCCACATGGGTTGGTAGGAGGTCACAGCAGGGACGTTTCCATTTTAACCCCATTGTTTAGCCAAATGAAGGCAAAATGTTCCCGCTCCCCACTGGAGAAGTCTGCCTGACTTCAATAATTTCTGAGTGCTGACAGATAATTCAGAGATATTGGATATTTCACCACCTGGGGACTGCCCTTCGCAACCACAGCAATCAGTTACTGCCAGCCAACCAGGGGCCATGCAGAGGCCCCGGGCCCCCTCATGCCTTTACGATCAGGCTCCAGCGTCTTGAAAAATATTGCTTGAATTTATTTATATAATCGCGTTAGGAAGGCGGTGAGTTATTGTGAAGTCAGCATTCTTCCATCTTCCTTCCCAGTAATCCTTTGTTTGAGATTCTGCTCCAAGGAGTCCGATTACTAATGCAATTACACGCTACCTGGTAAAGGGTAATCCAAAAAAAATTAAAACACTTCACATATTGTATTTTTCACTCAGAGCCACCCTCCTCCTAAAACCGAGTGCTGACATAGATCAATTAGCTACTGATTTTATGACTCCCTGCATTAAAGACACATAGACTTTTGACATCCCCCTCCTGGGTACATAAGTCACCTTAAAGGGAAATGGTGTGTCTCATTTGGAGCACAAATTGCAGGGATCCCTGAGCAAAAACAAACCCCTTGAACAGGGTTGATTCCAACGACAACAGAACACGAGGCAGCCACCCATCTGAACCATGCATGTGTGTTTCATCCTGATATTGCTAAAACCAAAGGCTTCACACTGCCTCCCTGGTCCTCATGGGTCCCCTCTCTTCCATTCACTGTAGAATAAATGAGAAAATGGGAAAAATAGTGCTGCAGACCCTAGGAATATTCTTCTTGGCATGGTGCGGGAAGCGTGACATTAAACCCGTGGAGAAGAATCTGTAATCCTGCAAGACTGCTGGCTTCTGCTATAAACAATATGCTATTATAAAAATTACCTCAACATGAGTTTTGGGGTTTCAAATATTAGAGCAACCTATAAACAAACCACACAGATTTGGCTATGGTCACGATAAAATGTAAATGTTACCTAGCTTAACAATACAAAGGCAAGGATCCATATCCTCCAGTAGGGGTGGAAAGGACTTGAAAAGACTGGAGAAGCAAAAGTATCATGTATGATGGATGAAAGAAGATGTGGAAGTTTTAGACTGTGACTGAGGCTGCACAGATAACCAACAAGTTGAGAAAGAGAAACAGTGATTTAGTTCTATTTGGAGAAGAGAGGATTAGAAGGTTCTGCTATAAGGAAGATAAATCTCTGGTAATAGGAGAAAGCAAAAGACTATCCAAAAGTGATCCATTACAACAACTGCACAATCACAGAGTTTAGACATATGGAGTACTCACCAAAAGCAAGTAAAACCGGGGACTACAAAAATGGTGGCTTAAGCTGGTTCATGGTGTCAGAGGCCAAGATAAGTGCTAACTTTTGGGGGAGGGATAAATAGTAGCTTTGGGGGTGCTGGTAATGCTCTAATCTTGATCTGGGTGACAGTTACAAGAGGCTTCACTTCATAAAAAACATCATGCATCATTCTGGGAGGGTAAGATAGGAGGGTCACAAGCTCGAGCCCAGTCCAGGCAGCTTAGTGACTTAGCAAGAAACTGTCTCAAAAAAAGAAAAATAAAAATAGACTTGGGATTCAGCTCAGTGTGAGGGCTCTGGGTTCAGTTCTCAGTACAATCAGTCAGTATTTTTTAAAATCAGACACATACTTATGAATGAGATACATATATATATTCTGCTTGTAGTTGTCTCAATTAAAATGTACCTAACTAAAAGTGGCCTCCTCTGGACAGCAGAGCAAGGAGAAATCAGGAAAGAGATGAAGCATTATTGTTGTTTTCCATGTCAGTCCAAATAGTGGCTCCATTATTTTTAGCACATGCACATATTACTTGGATGAAAATTAATTATTTCATGCTGTGTCATACTGGCCCTTAGGGTGACTTCTCATTTATCAAGTTCCACAGCCCCAAATGGCAAACTCTGAGCAATGTGTCTAAGCTCTAAGAAGACCATCAGCTGATTTAGAGAAGTGACTTTCTAAACATCAGAGCCTCCAGTGATTTGGGTAGGGAGCTCTCTGTCATTGGAGGCACTCAAAGCAAAGAGGCAGAGAAAGAGTTTTGTCCAGGTGAGGGCAGAGGCAATCTGGTCACTGCTAAGACTGAAAATCATTCTGGAAGCTGCATGCACTGTAACTGGAAGCACCTGCTCTTTATTTGTTTGGATTTTTTTTTAACCTCTTCAGAAAGAAAACATAAAAGGTCAAGAATTCCAATGGGGAAAATATTGCACAGAGCCCGGATGAGGTCAGAACTGAAAGGAGAGCCAAATGAAGTCCCTCCTCTTCCTCACACTTTATGTAACAGCCCATCTCACAGAGGGGAGAGTGTCAGAACAGCTTAGACTTCCTTGCTGTAGCAAGCTTAAATTGTACCAGATTATTTTGATAATCTGTCACAGAGTAGGAAGCCCTTTCTCTACCTTGACGTTGACGGTGAGCAGCTAGTGAGGTGGCCCTGGAGGAAAGAAGATGCCAGCTGGACCAAGTCAAGTGTGAGAGCTCAAAGACTGGGGCACTGCCCTCCACCACCGCCGTGTTTATGGCCTCCAGCCAGGGCCACACAGATGGCTAATAATGTCAGCTTTCCAGGCTAGGAATATCTTTTGCCCTAACAGAAGCTACTACTCCACGGACCAGCAAACTACAGTCCACGAGCCAGATCTAGCCCACTACCTGTAAGACCCATAAACTAAGAATGGTTTTGACATTTTTAAATGGTTGGAAAACATTAAAGGAAAGATCAAACACTGAACAATACAGGTAAATAATATTTAATTTGAATTTCACTGTCCATTAATAAAGTTTTTATTAGAATACAAACATGCCCTAAGCCATATAGTCTATAACTGCATTTGGTGTCACAGTAGAGTTGAGTGGTTAAGAGATCTTATGGTCCACAAAGCCTAAAATACTAGAAAATGTTAGCAAAACTCTGTTTTACACTACAAAACAGTACAAACTTATCTAGTACTTTATTTTTTAAAAATGGTACACTAAGGGTTGAACCCAGAGGCTTCTTACTTAGCTACATTCCCAGCCTACGTATCCTATTTATCTATATATTTTTTTATTTTTGTACTTTTTTTTTGAGACAGATCTCACTAAGTTGCCCAGGCTGGGCACAAGCTTGAGATCCTCCTGCCTGACTCCCAGAGTGCTGGGATTGCAGGCATGTACTTCCATGCCTGGCTTATCAAGCACTTTTAACTCTCAAAATATTTGTCTCACTTTATCATTTTTTTTTTCTTGTTGAAAGTTTCTTAAAATGGGTACAACAGGGCTGGGGATAGAGCTCAGTGGCACAGTACCTGCCTGGCAAGTGCAAGGTCCTGCGTTTGATTCTTGGTACCAAAAAAGGTGGAGGGAGCACAACAGCTGAACATTCTTTTGTCTTAAAAAAAAAAATACAGGGGATCAGGGATTTAGTTCAGTGGCATAAGTGACTGCTTGGCAAGAGCAAGGTTGTGAGTTCAATCCCTGGTACCTAAAAAACAAAAAATAAAAAAATAAAACATGAATGGCCAACAGGTATATGAAAAATTATTCAATATAACTAGTCATCAGGGAAATGAAAATAAAAATGCAATGAGACACCATCTTACTCTTAGAATTGTTATTGGAAAATCAAGACATAGCAAGTAATGGTGAGGATGTAGAGAAAAGGAAAGTTTACACACTGTTAGTGGGTGTGTAAATTAGCGTAGCCAGCATGAAAAACAATACGGAGGTTCTTCGTGGAATTAAAATAAAACTACCATGTAATCTAACAACCTCCCTACTAAGTATAAATCAAAGGTATTAAAAATCATTTCTCCCATATTTATTGTGGTAATACAGTAACCAAGCCAGGGAATCAACTTCAGTGACCATCACTGGTGAATAGATAAAGAAAGGTGCTATTCTATATACGATGTGCTGGCTATCCACAAAAATTACATCTTTCCATTTGGGACAACACAGATGAACACGGCAAGCATCATGTTCAGTGATGTAAATCAGGCACCGAAAGACAAATAGCAAATGATCTCATCCATTTATAGAATCAAAAGAAGTTGACATAATAGACGTGAAGAGTAAAATAGTGGTTATCCAAGGGTGGGAGGGTAAAAGAGAGAGGAATGAGGTTGTGTCAGTGCATGCAGCATTCCAGGCAGGTATTCCGTTGTCTTACTGGAGAGCAGGGTGCATAGTTAACAATATGTGTTGTGTATTTCAAAATCATTGGAAGAAGATTTTGAATGTTCCCACCACAAAGGAATGATCAATGTTTAAGGTGATGGAAACACTAATTACCCTGAGTTGATCATTATACAACATGTACATGTAGCCAAAATACCACATTGTATTCCATAAATTTGTATGATTATGATGTGTCAAAGTAAAATAAAAAGAACTTTTTAAAAAATAAAAATAATAGCAATGGTAAAGTGTAAAAACAAAATCTTCATTTCTGCATTCCTCATTTTACATGTGGGAAAAGTGAGCTTTAGAGAACGCAGCCCTCCACCACCCTTCAGCAGATTCATTGCCTTGAGGCTCGTGCTGTGCATGGTTCAGTCCTTTCCAGTTTCTCTCCCAACATGGGGTTCAGAGAGGAAGTCCTGAACCAACTAAGCAAAAGATCCTGTGGCTAGAATATCACTAGACACCAGCCTAGGCTACACAGCAAGTTTGAGGCCAGTCTGGACTACATAGTGAGGCCTTGTCTCCAAAAAAAAAAAAAAAAAAGCCACCACCCCTCAGCAAATAAGACCAAATGTTCCTACTTCACTGCATCAAAATACCGACTCACTGAACTCTCTGAGGTTCTGTTGAAGGGAAATTATGATTTTTCTCCTGCAGTCCTGCTGTTTCTTCTAAAACCAAGCAGACTTTCCCTTAAGCGCATCTTGTCTTCTCTATCACTACAGATATATGAGTTGGTTTTGATTTGGGGTGGGAAACAGCTAGGGAAATTGCCCTGCGGTCAGGCTAAGGAGGCTTTCACAGCCTATAGGGCAAATGCAGGAGTAAAAGTAAACTGACAACAGACTCCTCAGTTACTGGTTAAATTGAACAATTGCTGAACTATTTTGCTTGCTTGACAAATTGCTTTCCGGTGAACTAACTCTGGCCAGCTTCCAAACAAATCTCAAACCAGGGTCTGAATTTTGGATCCCAGTCATCTGGGGGATTCTCTGTGACACACTGAAGCCAAAGAATGAAGTCAGGCCCCTACGGAGGCCCTGGTCCCTTAGCAACTCCAGCCAGCTGCCCTGGAGCTCGGCCAGGGGCTTTGCACCTGGACATGGCCCTCCCTGCAGCCTGGGCTCTTCTCTCAGCCTGGTGGTTGTCTTAGAGACCAAGCACTCCAGGGAGAACAACAACTTCCAGCCTCTCCAAGGCTTCTCTAGGGATGAAAGCAGAGTTCCCCAAATGGCAGGTCTTTTAATTCAAACAGTATCTCTCTTCATTGCACAAAGAATAGCATAGGCCAGGTAAATTCATCTTGGGGAATTTGAGGATGGCTCAGCCCCCAGCCCATCACTACTGTGAGCCCCAGTTCATCTCCAGGACATGTGAGCAGGAAGTTAGGAGCAATCCTCCTCTTATTATCACTGTTCATAGCCAAGTTCTGAAATCAAACTACAAGATTAAAGCCTGACCAACTAGATACGTCACCTGGGTGATTTAACGCCTCTCAGTCTTGGTTTCCTTATCTGCAAAATAGGGATTTTTAAAAAGTAGCATCTAATTCACAGCATTGTGAGGATTCACTGAGATAGTACATCAAAAGTTCTTGGAATAGCCTGTGGCTGAGAACTGGTAAACACTGTCCCACTACTAATTCCTGTGGAGGGAGAAGCCCTGGCCAGAGTAAATAAGAGGTTCTGGTTAGAGGAAAGTCTGGAGTCCTCCGGGCTGCCCTTCACTGGAGCTCAAGGGCTGGTAATGATAACCCAGAAGGGCTGGCTGTTTGCTCAGCCAGTCCAAATGACTTATTATACCAGCTCCCCACAAGGGAATAGAAAGGAAGAAGATAAAAAATCATAGCATCGATTTTTCCAGCATGTGAAACCAGCAATGTTATTTCCAGATCCATTCTTTTTGAAATTAAATTAAATAAAGTTTTGCTCAGTTTGTCGATTTGCTGAAAACCATCTCCGTCCAAGTCTCTCCTTTGAGGTGACGGGCTCATGGAGGATTTTTCCCCCCTAGAAAGGTATTATTGCATTAGAGGAAGCGTGAGCTTGTGATGATCTTCCAGAATTTTAAGAGCTTTTTCAACCCAGTGTGGTGTCAATTTGCAAGTACATTTTCCGTAACCATTAGGTAGGCATTTTAACAAATGGGGGCTGTGGTGAGGGAGAGTCCTCTAAGAATGAGTTATAGCTACAGGATGCTATTCCTATTCAGAAACATAGTCCCTAAGGTGGCAAAATTGTCTCTTTGCCTCATAGATATACTTTTGATAAGCCAGAAGCATATTCCTCTTTTACTTCAATTATGAGTTTTTTTCTTTCCTTCAAAAACAATAAAGGTGCCAGTTATTTCAGGTGAGAAAACATAATCTCAAGACTGCCTCAAGGAGTGGTGTTTGCCAAGCCTAAACTCACCCAGGTGAGGGGCTAATAAAAGCCTCTGGAGGGGCCAGGCAGGGGCAGACAGGAGTAATAAGTGGCCTGTCAGTCATCCTGACCAGTCAGAACCAATCAGAGTGACTTGGGGGAAGGTTACCCACATTTAACAGGCCGGGGAGGGGCAGATAATGAAAGCTGGTTCTATTTCCCCTGGTTCATTGGGAAGAAGGGTCAGTAATTGCCTCTGCACTGTCTAGACTTCAATCTGCCCTTAAGATACCTGATCATGAAAAGATCAGGACAGCAGTGTCTAAGAAGAGGTAACGATGATGCAGGGGCCAGTCTTATTAGAAAGTCATGGATCTAAAGACTTGCAGCATTCCGGGAGTCTTGTGTATGCTGGCGCTTGGTCTTAGGTTCCATGAGCTGTCCATGGGGCCAATACTCGCTTCATCCTTTCAAACCCAGGTACCATCTTCTTCAAAGCAAAATCAAGTGGCCTCGCCTATTGAAATCATCCTCAACCTTTCTGAAACAGAGCTAGGCATTGTGCTCTCCCTGCTCCTGGAACATTTCACACATTCTCCAGGGAACTCCCAGCACCCAGACTCTAATGACAGGATGTGTTTTCCACATTCCCAACAGAACTGGGTACAAAGGAATGATGTTCAGCAAGTGTTGGTAGATTGTGTGAAGAGAAGATCCCAGGGAGATCACTCCAAGAAATAAGGACAATAAATTGTCAAAAATTCTGGCCTGGGCTCATTCTAGTGCAGTTCAGAGTTGAGGAAAGTTTGGAGCAGTCAAAAGGACTGTTTAAATCATGGCTTATACATTCAATATATTATTACTCAGCCATCAACAAAGATGTAGCAGATGTATTCTTATGCCTGTGAAATGATGCTTGTGGTATATGATTAAGTGGGAAAAGGCAAGTTACAAACCAGTTTGAATTCATCTTTATGGAGAAATAAAGGTTCTCTCACTCTCTCAAACATACACACACACACACACACACACACACACACACACACAGCATATCCGGGTCATATCCATACTAGACCACAGGAGCTGCCCCTGAAGTATCTAATTTCAGAAGAACATTGAAGAGATGATCTTCATTCAGAAGAAGGTAACTAAAAGAACAAATCTAAAATCCTGTCATTGAAAAAATGGCAAAGAGCTCTCCTAACACATGAAAACTCCAACCATGGCCAATGATAACATTCACAGCATGAGCTAATATCTTCTAAGAAGCAGAGGGATGGATGGTGTCTGACCTTCCAGGAGAGAAAGCCAGGAAGACCTCACCAACAAGGAGCTACAACCTGAGTCTTTACAGCTAAAAAAGGCAGTGGTGACTCTCAACTTGCGATCACTGGCCAGCCACTTTCGTTCCATATTTTGACTTTTCCTTTTACCATCTGTGCCTATATTTACTGAATTCTTTTCTTTTAAATTGTCCTGTTTTTTAAGATATTTTGAAAAACTAACTTTTTTCACTAATTATATGGAAAACATAAGATTGCCTACACAAACTAAAGAAAGAAATAGTAAAAATGCATGTTTCAAAACTTCTGAAGTCGTTCCATTGCAGTTCGGTGTCAGTCGGGGGAGGCTCTACACCAACAGAGCTGCTTTATAAAGGAGAGTTCAGCATGTATTCTACAGGTCCTAATGACACCCTAAGGTGACTGGGGCATAGCTGAGTGGCACAACACTTGCCTGGCATGCTCCAGGCCATGGATTTAGCATCAAAAAATAAAAAATAATCACCAAAAAAATAAAATGACACACTCCCCGCCCCCTATTCCAGGCACTCTGTCCTGGCCAGAGAAGCATGAGAGGGACCAACTTTCTTCGTCACCAAGGGATCCAGCATGATGTTGTGCAGCATCCTGGTAAGCAGAAGAGAGCAGGGTGGGCTTCCAGGACTTGGAAGAATGTGGCAAAAACAAGACATCCCAAGCTCACCAGGGCTGTAGAAAGGGGCAGTGGAGACCTAGGGGGGCAGGCTGGAACCTTTGGCACAGGTGTGCCCAGGAACAAAGCATGCAATGCATTATAGGGGCAGTAAAACAGGGTAATTTCTCACTGTAATCTTATCATGTTGACTTCTGTGCTGTCAATATATTAGCCATTCAAAAAATAAAAGGTGTCTTCTAATGTGTAGGAGCACACACACAATCCTGTGGACAAAAATATTCAAAAAAACCAAGTGATCAAGACATAGTGAACAAAGACCTTGGAGTCAAGCTACCTGGGGTCAGATCATGGCTCTGCTAGCTCTTGAGACTATGGTCTTGAGTGTCCTTACTTCTCAAGCTTCAGTATGTTTATCTGTAGAGAGGATATGAATAGTGCCTATCTCATTGGAACATATTAATAAGATGATCTATAGAAAGCCCTTTGCTCTTCCCCCTTCTGTTACTACCTCCACTCCAGTTTCTGTAATTCTTTAAGTGCATGCCTACATCTTTTTCTGTCTCTGTATCCCTTGCTTTCTGTTCCGAAATAGAACCAAAGCATATTTTATGTCATTTATTATGTGTAGTTAATAGGCTGTCATTTTCCCTGCTCTTAATTTTAATAAAATAACAAGGAGAACATTCCCATCTCTAGGAACAAATAGGCTGGCTCCATTAAATTGCTTTTCACTTCTCTCAGCTTCCAATTGATTTCAGGAGTGAGGGCTGGTGACTTCTACTAGTTGGCAAAATTGATCTCCAGTCCTAATTCAGACTGCAATTCTGACTGTGAGCCCATGTGGGTACCCAATGCTACTCACATGCACACCACACACACACACACACACACACACACTCACATACAGAAAGTACAATGACAAGAATGCACCTTTTCCCATCGAGCACCTTCCAGACAACAATGGCAGCCAAAGAGTCCAAGAGAGATTGAAATGTTTCTGTTGTTTTGTTTCTTTGAATATTGCTGTGGCAACTCTTTATAGAAGTCAGTAAATCTCAGTTTAACTGCTGCTATTGATTGGGGAGGGCACAAACAAAGGTGCAAACGAGCTTGGGCCACCTCCTGAAGTGTCCATTGTAGAGGGCGTTAAAGATGTGATATATTTGTTATGTGGTCTGCAGGCCCTGGTGTAACTCAGTCACCCCCTGCCCTCCATCATCCACGCTGCTTTCTAAAGACAGACAGGAGATTCCTGCAGGACTCTCATTCTTCACTCATTAACAGTGATCAGTAAGCCCTGTGGTGTTTGTTAAAATGCTTCTGCGTGGCACTGCAACAATATTTTTTTTCTTAGAAAGCCAACTTTAGCTGCTGTGAGGTCAAAGAAATATATAACAATTATGAAGAAAGTACTCTCTACCATGTTTTTTTATTTTGAGTACTTCCTGAGGGTGATCAAGCAGTTGCAATTTATTGCCCCTCAGAGCCAGGAGCCTCAGTTGAATGACATTGACCACAGTTGTGCTCAGCTCCATTGAGGCTGTGCAACTGTGAAGTAGGGTAAAAAGCCAAAAAGTGACAGCCCTCCAGAGGAGCTGGTGACTTCTGACCCTACCCGAGTTTGGTTTATGACTTTCATATCCTTGAAGTTATTTAAAAGAAGATGAGATATGACAGGTGCTGCAGTTGGCAAAAGCAGTCAGTTGATTGCATTCTGGGCTGCCAGTGGGAACCCCCTCCCTGGACGTCGTCAGCACATTTGAACGCAGTCAAATCATTGCTGTCCTCTGCATTTCTCCCCTGACCTGCAGAGCAAACCAGGAATGCAGACAGGTGGAACTAGACATTGGTTTTCCACTGGTCAGATTGTGCCTCCATCCCCCAATCTCAGCCCACAAGTTCCACCTCACATTATCCACACCCGAAACCTCCCAGGTGCATGGCCATGAGGCCACAGCTAAGGCCTCACAAGGAGGATCCTGGTGGAAATGAGTGGTGAGCCAGAGCTCCCACCATACCCAATGTCTTGCTCTGTGATGGTTAACCTTGGCTGTCAGCTTAACTGGATTAAAAGACATCTAGAGTGTTGAACCAGAGATCGTGAACGCATTAATCTCACCAGCCGATTAATGCATTGCTGTGTCGTAGCTGAGTGGGCTACCAGGAGGTAGGGCCCAGTTCAAGGAAGTAGATCAGTGTGGTATAGGCCTGTGAAGGGCATATCCTTTTTCAGTCTCTCTCCCCCTCTCCCTCCCCCTCTCCTTTTCCCTCTCTGCCTCCCAGCCGCCATGAGATTAGGAGCTTACCTCCACCATGTGCTTAAACCATGATGTTTCTGCTCACCTCAGGCCCAGAAGCAACAGAATCAAATAAACGTGAGCTAAAATCTCTGAAACCATAAACCAAAACAAACATTTTTCTCCATTAAGTAGTCTTTTCTCAAGTTTTTGGGCACAGTGATGAAAAGTGGACTAGCACATGTTCTTCCTATGCTACACCTGCACTGCAGATGCTGGAGGGGGAGAGGAATGGGAGAAAATGAGCAATGGGGAGAAGAGAAATATAGCATCTTTACTAACTGTAAAAAAGATGAAGCAGTTTCTTCCTTATCCACCCACTGAGGATACCTCCCAAGACTTCCAGTGGATGCCTGGAGCCACAGATAGAAAAACTGCTATTATTTTTTTCCTGTTAGGTCAAGAATATGCACCTTCAATTTAAAGGAAGTACTTTATGACTTCTCTTTGACATATCCAAATAGCCAACATCATTCCTCTTTCACTTTATGGTCACTATTAAGTAAAATAAGGGTGATCTGGAAATAAACACTGTGCTAGCAAGACAGTTGATCTGATTGTGGAGGTAGCTCCTGTGTGGATAAAGGCAGGGAAGCATGCACTGTATGGATACAGTGAGCAAAGTGATGATTCCCATGCCTGGTAGGCAGCATCAGGATACTGGGATTTCATCATGCTAGCAGAATAGTATACTATTTAAATCTTAGGATGCATACAGGGATGCAGATGGCCAGGAGGAATGACTTCTAACACTCTGTAGCACAATAGGGTGACTATGGTTGACAGCAATTAATTATCCCAAATCAGTACAGAGGACTTTTAGTGTTCTTAGCACAAAGAAATGGTATGTGCCTAAAATCATAGGCATTCCAGTTATCCTGATCTGATCATCACGCATTGTACACATGAATTAAAGTCTCACACCGTACCCCATAAATATGTGCAGTTACTACATGCCAACTAAAATATATAGTAAAGAAAAGTAAATAAAATTTATGAACTGTTTAATATTTCCATTTAATAATTTCAGACCATGACTGAAACTGATAGCAGATTAGGGAAGATTTTTGTGATGTGGGTGTCTCTGTTGAATTAGGGTATGTAAGAAACTCCAGGCTGGAACACCTTTCCAGCTGAAATGGAGACACTCAGCCCTGGGATGGCCCTAGAGAAACTCCCCACAATAGGCTGCTACTCCTTCCCATCTTTCTCCAGCCCACTCCTATAGACACTGTCACAGTCCAAAGCCAGTCAAATTAAAGCTCTAGTTCTCTCACCAACTAGCCAACTGTGTGACTTTAAGGCAGGCACACAACCTCCTGAGCCTCTATTATCCCATCCTTACAGTGGAGAGCGATCTTCATGTTATGGGAAATGGAGCATTTGCAGAGGTGGAGCCCCTTGTAGAGTCCTTAGCACAGGAAAAGGATCATGGTGGGAACCTTCAGAAAGTCTACTTTATTCCCTCCAGTCCTGACTGGTCCAGAAGCCCAATATTATCCTTAGCTCACCACCAGGAAGGGCAGTGGGCCCTGATTTCAGGGTCTAGGGCACTTGCTCTACCTGTGTTAGTCTGTGACTAAGCTTCAAGCTTCTCTCCAAGGAAAATGGTGTGCTTTATATAAATGTTGGTGTTGCATCCAAATTCTCTTCCTTGAGAAGGTACAAACAAGGTTTACTATAATTTTGAAGGCAGAGGTCTCCCAGCTATATCCTTCTCTAGAGACTTGCTCTTGACCAGTGGAAATCCTCTTCTCTGGATAATCCTTAAGGGTTAGACTCATTCACACTTCCAGATTTCTGGGAGCCCACAAAGAGTGACTGACACTGGTACAAAAGATTGCTCATCTTTCTTCAAAATAATATGGCTGTGGCATTTCACATGTTCTAGAACTTCCAAGGGCTCAAGCTGAGATTACCTGTCACCTGGAAATGTGTCTTTGCTTCTCCTTTTCTAGCTAGCTTACTTATTACCTTACAAGGTCCTTCTGGGCTCACTTCCCAGCACATGACTTGCACAACAATTGCCTCCCCAGGTTCTAGGAAGTTAGAGTTACCTGACCTGAGATATTTTCTGAATTAGGCAGAATGTTTTGAGAAGAAGAAAAGCAACCCATGTTCCCACAGAAGCTAGATTTGGTTGACATTTTCCCTGTTGAGAGAGGAAGGGATCTGGTACAGCCTGATGAGCCACGCCTTGAAAGGTCAGAACCCTGGACAGCTCCCACAATAAGCGTCCTCTGTAGGATCAGTTCCACTGAGAGCATATAGGCTAACAGTCAGACCCTTTGTTATGGTCAGTTTGGGCTTGTAAAATCTAGGGGTTTTCTGCCTGTCTGTTCTTCCAGTTATCCCCTTCTCCAGTTATTTCTGTAACTAAGTCCTCAACAGAGATTTAGCGTCAATGACACTCCTCCAGGAAGTCTTCTCTGATAACCTGGTCATTCTTGATCACATTTCCTTGCTTTATTTCATTTGCAGCAGTTATCATCTAAAATAGTCTTTAGGTTTACTTGTCTGTTGTTCATTGAAAAATCTTTACTGGTATATGACAATGGCAATATGAATCCCATATTCTAGAACAATATCAGGCATAATATGATAAAATTTTACAAATAAAAGAATGACTATGTCCATACGTCTGAGTCTCTGTTCAAAGTATTATGTTTCCATGAAAGAAAATCTGATTCTAGTTGAGCTTAGCTACACATTCCCCTTCCCAAATTAGCCAGAGCTGTATCATACAGGTTTCCTGCAGGAGAGTCTGCCTTGGAGAGTAAGTACCAGACATACAGAAGGAGGCACCTCAAATGGGACCCCCCCAGTTGGTGTTACCATACACAGGAACCCTGGTTTGAATCAAGGTACTTCCCAGAGCCCACTGCAATACTAACTGCCACAGGCTTGCTCCCCAGTGCCGGCTTCTGCCTTCACAGTGACAGCTCCCTTGGGCTTTGTATGCTGGACCCTCAACTCTGACCTCTGAAATTGGGTTTCCCCTTGGTATTTATTCTTCACCTCTCCAAAGACAAAAGAAGTATTTAACCTCTCATTAGCTAACACTGACCAGCTAAATACTAGGAGTCTGTGCTTCTATTTCCTTCACAGTCACATTCATCATTTCATCCAGTCCCAAAAGCTCCAACCAGTGAGGTAGTCAAGACAAAAACGTTGTCTTTACTGGAGTGTACACTGGAGGATGGACATTTTGGTCTCCTAAGGCAGGGAGCTGCATAAGACTGAAGTCAACACAAATGGAAATAGAGTGAAATGATGGAGAAAGAGGGTCCTGAGGATATCATCTGAGTCTGTGACTCTTAAACCAATCTATTCATAGACTGTTCTGGTGTGTGTGTGTGTGTGTGTGTGTGTGTGTGTGTGTGATTATGAGTTGAGTTTCTGTCCCCCTCAATTCTATATACCCAAATAATGAAGCCCTGTCAACCTGACATTCTGGGCCATACTCACAAAGACGCACAAAATCTTAGAAAGAGTTTTTGATTCTTCGCTCTTAAGTTCCAATTTGGAAACATGAACTAGTTATGTCATTAATTAAGTTAGCCCACTAGCACAGGGAAAAAGCATACTCTGGAACCAGGATGTCTGAGTTAAATGCCTGGCTCTTCCATTTATTAGCAATGTGACCTTGGGAAGCTAACTTAACCACTCTGATTTTCATTTGTGTATCAGGTTGGCTGTGTGGTTATAAGTAATCCAGCAAAATAATTATCTAAATTAAAAACAAACAGGAGTATAGTGGCACACAATTGTAAAATCCCAGCATCCTGGGAGATTGAGGCAGAAGGACTATAACCTCAAGTTCAGCCTGGGCAACTTAGTGATTTAGCAACACTTTATATGAAAGTAAATATTTAAAAACTGTGGACAGGCTCAAGATGTAGCTCAGTGCAAAGGCCTTCGGTTCACTCCTCAGTAGGAGGGAGAGATAGATGACAGATAGATAGATACATAGATAGATAGATGGATAGATAGACAGGCAAAATGAATTGTAGAAAAACAGATAGATAGAAAAGACATTTATTATACTCTACATCTATCATGGGTTTCCTGGGGCTTCTGCGGCTCATCATCCTCACTTAGAATCCAGATTGACAGAGCATTCCTAGTCCCTGTAACAGAGCAAAACTAATCACGTGCTGGATCTTAAAGCTTCCTCCTGGAATAGACTCATACCACTTATGCCCATGTTTCATTAGTCAAAGTAAGTCACATGGCCACACCTAATTTCAGAGGAGCAAGGAACTGTTTAACTCAGGATGTTTAGAAGAAAAGTCAAAAAATTCTCCGGAGCAGCACCAATAATTGCCAAAGTTCTCTTATGAAATATGATAAAAATTGTACCTATATAGATTTAGTCTAAAAATTAAATGAGTTAATCCACAGAAAGCCCCAAATCTATGGTTGACATATACTAAGTATGCACTTAACAAATGCTATTTAGAGTTATCACTTCTAGGCACAGCCCAGCATGTCATGCTGTGTGAGAAGAGTCTCACTCTGCTGCTAGTCACTTACCCACCAAAGAACTAAGAAGAGTTTGTCCATGTCACATCTGATGCCAGAAACAAGAAGGAAAAGCCACAAACACAATTCACAGCTTCATCACAAACCACAGGGTGAGTCTGTAATCAGCCACCACAAGCACTTAAATCTTTCCAAGGTTAGAGAGGCACAGGTCAACTTTCTACCTCAAAGCAGGCGACTCTCTGAGTTGACTACATTGTCTTTGGTTCTGAAAGCCCTCTAGGATAGAGCTCAGCTCTGCACAGTGGGGGCCTGGAAGTAGGACCCAGTAAACACTTCCTTGCAGCATTAACATTACCGAAACTCATGTGACATTCTACTTAAGAAGGACATTCTGAATGTTCCCAACAAAATTCACCTGTTTTGTTTTGTTTTTGGTCTTGTTTTTGTTTTTAGACTAGGCCTTTCTGTGTAGGTCAGGCTGGCCTTCAGTTCACTATGTAGCCCAAGCTATCCTCGAACTTGTAGTGATCCTCCTGCCTTAGACCCCTGAGAGCTGGGACTACAAGTGTGTGCCACCATACCTAGCACTTCCTCATTTTAAGGGCAGACCACATGATAATTGATGTTTATTTTTTAAATCCCAGTGTGGAATTTTCAAATAAGATTCTATCTAGGCATAGATCCTAAGGATATGCACTCAAGATGTGTGCTCATCCCGACACCCCATTGTTTGGCAGCAAAAAATCAAAAGCTACATGATTAAATAAGGCTTTATGATCACAGTAAAATAATTAAAATTAAGAAGACGTGTTTAAGAGAATTAGAAATTAATTAAGCAATTAAAAGAATTAGACTAGAGCTACAGTCTTAGAAGACATTAAATACCTCTATATGTGCTAGTAGATATTCATCAAGTATTAAGTGAGAAAATCTGATGCATAGGTGTCCATATGTTGTAATCCATCTGCACACATTTTAACATTATATACATGTGTGGCTTGGTGGAAACCACAGATTATTATTAACCACAATTTTCCTGGGGAATTAATGTCTGAAGGGATAAGGAAAGAGAGGGAGTATATAATTTTCATGATTTACCCTCTTATGCCACCTAAATTGTTTTTATCATATTTCTGTGTTACATTTATGTTTAGAAGCTCATTTTAAAGTTTAAGGAATAATCATTTGGACACAGGAGGCACAGTTGGCCTGCTGCAGATCCTGACAGCACTGATTGGAGCCAGGAACCAGGCTGGCCAAGCATCTTCCCAGGATGGAGAGGCCCCTCCCAACCTTGCCAAGGTAGGCTTCACCCTGGAGACCCCCAGTGATATAAGGTGTCTGTGTCCAGGCCACTGGGCCTAGTACTATGGCGATTCTGACCCTTTCCTGTGCAGTAATAAAGGTAGCACTGGCTGCAGGCACATCCAGTTCCAAGGCTCAGCAGTAATTCATCACATGTCTGCTCACCAGGAGTGTGTCCAGTGAGGTCTCTTTCTAACCCATCCATGTGTGAGAGCATGACATGTGAGAATGCTGAGAGGGCAGGAAATAGAAGAACTGTGGGCATTCTTACAGATAAAGCAAATGACACAGAGAAAGGGAGCTACACCCGGGTCCTCACAGTTTGTAAGGAGAGAGTCAGGCAGGCTGCCCCCAAACCTAGACTCTGTAATCATACAACTCAGTGTCTTTGCCTCTCTTTAGAATTCCTACAAAATCTCAGCACCTATGCATCAGGAACCTTTTCAGAGCATCCTGAATCCATTCCTGCGGCAGGACTCCCAGGACTTTATTGTGACTGCATTGCAGCTCTCTGTCCCTCTCTACCCAAACCAAGCTCTTGACCCTCATCCTGCCCAAGTGTGGATCTTAAGGGCTCTTCCCACTGAACGGCTGCATGCAAACTTCTCACCAGGAATAGGACCTAAGACAACAGATAGACCATTTTTAAAAAATTAAAATGAATTAATGAGTAAATAATATTAGTGCATTACAAAATATTGAGACAGAAACAAAACAGAGAAGTACATCTCATAATCCCAGCATAATAATTCAAAGCATATTCAATTGTGCATTAAGCACACAGGCAATCGACAAGCCCTTAGAACAGTTTGCTTTCTTTCTCTTCGTCTTTTTTTCCATGCATATATTTTTCATAATGTTGTAATCAAACAAAATTATCTATACAATTTTCATTCTTCTGGGTTTTGCTTAGGATATTTTGGGTATTAGCAAGGTTATTTGAGTGTCTTGAAATATAAAGAGTTGCATCATAACCCACTGAGTTATTGTTAGTGCTCTGTTCCCTAGTTGTACATAGTCTCTGTGACTCAAGATGTTAAAGTATAAATTATGTTGTGATAAATATGCTACTAGTATAGTTCCTTCCATATTCAGGATGATTTTCTTGGATTAGATTTACAAAAGTAAAATGGCTAAATGTAAATCTGGTGCATTAAAAACTGTTTTTACAAAAGACAGGTTCCTTGACATACAATCAGGAAAACTGAGTTGGTCCAGGTTCCTGCTTTTCAGCTTGGTGATCCTGAACAGTTTATACAACCTCTCTAGGACCCAGTGCTCAGGAAGGAGTAGGAGGTTCAGCACAAGATCCTTCAGGTCTGCACAGTGCAAGACTCTGCGTCTGAGAGTGACCTTCGAGAGAGTGCAGCCTGCACCCCCGAGAGTCTCACCTGCTGGCATGCATGAGGGAGGATTTGCCACTCAGAGGTGGCTGTAATGAATTCTCCTCTGTCCTTTCAAGGTTTATGGTTGGATTAATAATGTTATGAATTGAGTTAAACAAGGGCTTCCTTCCCCCAGGACTTCAAACAGCGGAAATCAGATGAACCTATAATCCTCTTCCGCATGCAGCAACTTTATTAAAATCTGTTTTAGAATAGACAGAGGCACCGAGCTGCAGGAGTAGAGGGATGAGGCAAGGGAGCTCCAGGTGCAGAGCAGAACACCTGAGGCAGGTGGGGACCTCAGGTGTTCAGAGTTGTTGAATGAACATTTCCTGAAAACCAGGGCATTCAGATAAGGCTTTGTCCTTTGTCTCCTCCCAGATAAAGCTTCCATTTTCCACCCAGAAGTCAGGATGGGAGATCAGGTGAACAAAGGTCTTTAACCATGATATTCTGATGCTTTTTAAAAATCAATTTGATGTATAGTCCTGGGCTGTTTTTCATCTTTTACCAGAGGAAAACTGTATACATATATGCATGCTTACATACACGCAAACTTACATAGCCGAATATATGCATGCAAACATAAGTCAAATGCATATATATACATAGTCAAAGATGTATGTATTATAAACAGTCAAATACATTTTATATATATATATATATATATATATATATATATATATAGTCAGATATACCTTGTGGAGATGCTAGTATAAACAAACCAACTATGCTGCCAGTATTTGGTGAACACACCTGGAATCCCAGCATTTGGGAGGCTGAGGTAGGAAGACCACTGTGAGTTTGAGGCTAGCCTGGCTACATAGTGAGTTCAAGGCCAGCCTGAACTACACAGGGAGACACTGCCTTAAAGAAAAAAATATACATACAATTATGTACAGCACATAATACTTGATAATAAATGTCTAAATTACTATTTATGTATTTATTATACTATACTTTTTATCATTTTTTAGAGTGCACTCCTCCTAGTCACTAAAATCCTTGCTGTAAAACAGTATGCCATGTCACACCCATAGCAGCTTCTTAGAGTTCATGCTCACTGTGTCTCTGGATTGCATTGTGGCCATTTTGTGTGACTGACCTGTCTCATCTAGTTTTGCACCAAGTTCACTCGATGATGTTCACACAACAGTGCAACTGCCCAATGACACATTTCTCAGAATGCAGCCCATGGTTAACATTTGACTGTGTGCGGATATACACATATGCATGCAGACATATACACAGACACACAGACACATACTAACATACAGAGAAAGAATTCCACAGAAAGCAACATTATTTTACATCAGTATCTTGCCATAAGTGGGATCCTTCTATATACATTACTCAACCCCTTGCCACCATTCATGTGATACACAAGGATCTAGATCAGTCCTGTGACTGTTTGCTAGTGGTCTAGCTTTTGACTCTGCCCATTTGATTTAGCTGTTACCCTATTTACAGGCACTGAGGTTGCCCGTGGTCCTTTGTTAAGAACGGCTATGATGTAAAGCCTGTCCCAGAGAAAATCCTAGAGCAAATAGCCTGGAAAAAGACCCCTGGGTCATCTGCTTGCCATGTGTACAGAAGCAGTAAATAGAGTCACTGGGCTCTAAAGACTGGCACTTCCCAGCCTTCTAGGGAGTCCGGAGCAAAGCAAACATCCAAGAGTTGCAAATTGATAGTCTCAAGTTTCTGTCCAACCAGCCAATCTCCTGCATGCAAGCAGGAAGCGTAGGTGATGCCATGTTACAGACAGGATCACCTGGGTTCATAGAGCTTGTAAGGGTGAAGGCAAATCATTAAGTGTCATAGCCAGTGAAGGTCAGGGGCGTCGAGAGAAGCACCAACTTGCTAGCAAGTCAGGAACAAGGGGAAATGGAGTTTCTCCTCCCCAGAGGGTCCTGGCCTCAGCAGCACCTGTGTTGTCTAAACTCATCCAGAACCCAACAGGAAGAGTTCCAACAAGCCCTTGCTAATTGCTATCATCTAAATGAAGTGATTCATACGCCTTTGCCCGTGCATAATTAGCTAATAAATTACAAATGAATAATCACCTCTCAGGAGACAGCAGAAAGGAGAGAAGACATCATATACAGACCCTAATTTTCCTTCAGGACTATCATTAAATCATGACACCCTTTGGAATTCCAAGCAATTTTTCCCTTTTATTATCACAAGGCTATGCTTGGCTTTGACAAATCAGGATTCTGAAATCAACAAACTAAGCCCTTGTTTCCCTAACTATCTCCTGTGGCTGGGAAGAACTCCATCTTCATCACACACATCTGCTTTGTGATGTGACCTTCAACAGCCCTCAAGGGGGAAAGACAAGAAAATACAACTGCATTACTACATCATGTGCTCCCAAAAGCAGCACTCTCTCAGAAGAGGCTGTGAGAGACTCTTGGTAAAGGAAAATAGTAGCTTCAGCCTCTGCCACTGGGGCTTGTTTATCTGGCCTGAGGCATGTCCTATTGAAGATTTCCCATCCTGAGAAGAAAGGGCAAGGTTGACTATGTGGTAAGTGCCCCAGAGGATACCAGCATTGGAGTTACTTGACCAAGAAAAGAACAATTTATTTTTGTTAGGATAAAATAATGTTTCTCTGTATCAGTGGGGAGCAGAGGTCTATATACATGAGCACTCTAGATTAGTCACACACACACACAGAAACTTGGGATACCTCCTTCAATCTCTAGGGGTGTTATCACCCCCACTGAAAACATCCTTTGGCATGACTTTCCCCTGCCACCCAAACATCTGCTCACTTACAAACAGAATATTCTCATGTGTTGGTACAACAGAGGAGGGGAAAGAAGCCATCCCACTTTTTCTCTCTCCAGGAAATTGGGGTTCACCTTAATGGGGATGCACAAATTGGGGCTCTTTCACAGTAAGTGATAGAAACTCAAACCAAGCAGTGAAGCCTTTGGCAAGACGAAAAAGTTCTGCAGATTAGTTTGCAACAGTGTGAATATATTTACCACTATGCTGTACACTTTAAAATGATTCTTTATTTTTACTCTGGGTTTCTCATTACAAGGAAAACTAGGTGATATTTAAACTTGTTGGAAGATAGATGCTTCTCAAAGAGAAATAGGATCAAGAGCTGGTGGGAGGGACTAGGGAGGGAAGGACTAGGCAATGAGAACAAAAGGTATTGTTAGGTGTTGTGTACATCATTAACTCCACATAAGACTGTGAATATTATGTACTGCAAACATGTACAAAAAATGAAAAGGGATCAAGAGATGGACAGAGGAGAGATGGAGGGAAAGGAAAGGAAAGGAAAGGAAAGGAAAGGAAAGGTAATGGAAAAAGAAACTAAGATGTTTTATTATACATGTACCAACTTCCCACAAGGAGCGTAAACATTATGTACTGCAAACACGTACTGATAAACTATAATAAAATTTTTAAATGGCTATGAAGGGGTGATGATGGGGTGAGGTTGGAAGCCTTGCACACTGTTGGTGAGAATGAAAATTGTAGAGCAGCTGTGGAAAACAGTATGATAATCCCTCAAAAAAATAAAAGTGGAAACTACCATATGGTCCAGCAATCCAATTTTGGGTATATATCCAAAAGGATTGAAAGAAAGATCTCCAAGAGATATTTGTATATTCATGTTCATGACAGCAGTATTCACCACAGCCAGAAAGTAGCAGAAATCTAAACATCCATCTCTGGATGAATAAAGAAAATGTGGTATATACACTGGGTGGACTATTACTAAGCCTTTAAAAAGGTGGAAATTCTGGTATGTACTACATTATGAATGAAACTCACGAGCAAAATAAACCAGTCACTCAAAAAAAGCAAATACTGTGTGATTCCATTTAGATATGATGTTTTAAAGGACTGGAGTTCACAGATACAGAAGGTAGCAAGGTGGTTGCCAGACAGTGGAGATAGGGCAAGTGGAGAGATGCTTTTCAATGGCAATAGCGTTTTAGGCACCACAGATGCCCAGAGTGTGCATGGGCTGACAATTGACTCTACACCTGGAAATGCTGGGAAGATGAATTTTATGTTATTTTTGCCACAATAGAAAAAAGTAGATTGTGGAAAATATTGCTATGTCAATAAATCATGCAATAGGAGTCAGAACAATTTGCCGACTGAGGATAGAGAATAGAAGGCCACACCAGGAAGCAAGCCCCATCCGGGCCCCCACCAGATTGGACACCCAGACCCAAGCCCCTTCCAGCATGCAGGCTAGTGAACAAGAAGTACACACACTCACACACACACACATACACACATGCATACGCACATATGCACACACCCGCCATAAGCAACAGGCTTATCCGGAGAAACACAGGCTGCAATGATAACTATCAAGGTGAAACACACACGCTTTGGTGTTTCACTAACATTGCAGGTCTAGAGCCAGTGGTCTCACCATAGGTTCAGAAGATAGTGGTAGGCAGTGTGACATCTAGGGGGATCTCCTTCTGAGGGTTGCAGCCATTGTTGATACCCTATGGTCTTGTTTTGAAGTCCTATATCATTTCCACTGTTTTGTTGGATTGGTTTTTTTATTCCCTGTGGTCTTGTTTTGAAGTCCTATATCATTTCCACTGTTTTGTTGGATTGGGTTTTATTCTCTTTTACTTTGTTTGATTATGTCAAACCCAATAGCAAGAGAAGCTGTTTCAAAGATAGCAAGAAATATTATGCTAGCAATTTTTGATTTACTATTGGTTTGTTTTGAAGTCCTTTATTACATTCATTGTTTTATTTTTATTGTTTCTATTCTATTCTGTTTTGTTTGATTTTTACTGCAGCTATTTTGAAGTTATCTGGAGCTATTTTGAGGACATCAAAAGATATTATGGTAACTATGGTTGATTTTGGTATGTTTTGAAGTCCTGTATCTCTTACACTGGTTTGTTTTGATTGGTTTTATTCTGTTTTATCCTCTTTAAAATAAATAAATAAATAAGTCATGCAGCATCAAAAGTATGAGTAAAATAGCAAATTTTTAGGTATATTATATCATGATTAAAAAATCTTGTAAATGATTTAAGATGGAAGGAAAATGTAAAAATGATTTTGGATGATAGATTTGGGGAACTGACCAAGAAATTATTTGTTTGTTAGAAGACAGTAGAAATCTAAGGACACAGATTTCACATTCTCAGTTACAAAATCCTAAAAGGGTCCAAAAGAAATCCAGAAACCAAAATCATCCTTCTCCAGACAGCATGTGAGATATCCGACTCCCGCTTCTGCCTTTGGACATAGAGTCCTTCCTTCGAAGCTTTGTGGCTCAATTTCTCTACTGACCTTTTGGAGGAGAGCAGTTTGTTGATTTTAGGGCTCTTCATCATTAACCTTGTATTGGTCAGCTTTTTCTTGCTGTGACCAAAGTATGTGTCATCTGCAAATTAAAGGATGAGCATTTTATTCTGGTTCATGGCCATGGGTTCAGGCCATGGTCTGCTGGCTCCAAGGCAGGAGCATCATGGTAGAGCAAAGAGCTTCTCAGCTCATAGCTTCACAGAAGCAGAGCAGGGGAACAGTGCCACAGATGAAGGGGCCAGAGATCAGTTACAGACACCAAGGTCACACCTCCCTGACCTACCCAGACACACTCAGAAGTGTGCAACACTAATCCCCTGGACAGCTCTCAAGCCAAGCAAGTTGACAATGCAACTTAATGGTTACAATTTTGTAAAAAAATTTCCTTTCTCCTTTTCTTTATTTCTTTTGTTTTGATAAAGTCATGAAAAAATCAAAACCACACATACCCTCCATATGGTGCCCTTCCTGGAGGCTGGCCAACTCCCCAGCTCTCTGAGGCTGGTGTAATGCATATGCATGGGCCAAGAAGGCTGTCCAGCCACCCGCAGTGTGATCACAGCCTGTCGCCAAATGTGCCCATGTCAGCCAACCCAGCACCACTCTCCCTCCCTGCCTGTCCCCAAATCTCCGCTGCACTGTCAGGCCTGAATTAGCGGTAGTCAAAGTAATTTCACAGGCCCACAGGAGCGGAGATCACAGTGTGTGTAGGTGGGTAGAGAAGAGGGTGGACAGAAGGAGGTACCCTGCCTGCTACACATTCACAGAAGGCCTCAAACTTGGACATGACATTTTCACCCAGTGAGGTTTTGCACAGCCATGGCAGTAGACAAGAAAATGAGAAGAAGACCCTCACTTTCCACTGTAAATGTGGGTCTCTTTGTGAGATTCTGCTGCCTGGCATGTAATGTGAATTAAGTTTTTAAAAAATAAATCTTATAATTACCTTGTGAATAGCAAATTACATTGTAGGACATTGCCACCTGTGGTAGAACACTAAAAACAGAATTAAGTCAGGAGATTATGAGTTGTTAGTATTCAAATCATAATTGCTATAATGTTACCTGTTTTATCAAAAGTTCTGAATTGCCATTCTTTTGTCATAAATATTCTGACATTTTGCATTTGTTGGAATTTGTTGTGCAGAGTAAATTAGTGTGTTATATTTTCTTTAGTGTTAAAATATTAATTTGTTCAAAGAAAACACTGGAGTATAAAATAATTTCTTTTGCCATCTTCTAGCATTTCTTCAATTTTTTTAAAGCACAGGAAGGATCTAGAGGCACAAAGGTTATCAGGTCTCTTGACTCCTGAGACTTGTGAACGTGACTGCAAGAGATGCTCTTCCAGAATCATGGCTGAGACACATGTGATCTCTGCCCTTGGCTGCTCGCAGGGTAAGAGGGAGGCAAAATATGAAATTAAGCAGTCAAGGCTGGGGGCAAAAGGAGAGCTGTGCAGATGAGTGACCAATAGAGATGGTCTTTCCTTGGAGCCCTGAAGGATAAAACTAAATGTGGTACTCCAGATCTCGAAGGAGCCAGGGAGCCCATGTCTCCTAACCCTCTCTTGGTGTCAACCAAGGCACAGGAGGATGTAGCACACTGACATCACGTTAACAACCAGATCTGAAAAAGATAGGAAGTGAGGGGCAAAGAGTCACTGCAGAGAAGGACAAAGGCTCCAGATAAAACTGGCTTAAGCAAAGGTAGGAGAACTGAAAATCTCATATGTGCACATTGGCTCCTTTTATGAGCATGGGTTTGCTCTCTACCTTGCTTCATGCTGAATTTGCTTGTTCATGGGACACTGCCCTAACTCCAGGATTGGACACATGACCCAGTCTTAGCCAATCAGCATGCTGTCTGGTGTTGGTCCAAGTGATTGGCTGAGGAATAAGCATGTGACTCAGGTAGTCCAATGAGGTTCAGTCTCCAGAATATCATCAGAACGACCAAGAAACAATATATTAGGGATTGACATAGGCAACCATAGGGGTCAGCTTGTTTGAAGGAAACCAGAGGAAAGGAAAGCTGAGAAGTGGAGGAGCCTAAGTTCTGCGGTCAGTGTTTAAGTAATTCTGTGCTATCAAACCCACAATTGGACTTCTTGGCTTCAAGAAATTGCCTTTTGATTTATTTTTTTACATATTTTAAAAAGAATAAAACAAAACAAAACAGAACAGAACAGAACAAAGCAGAACAGAATAAAACAATGCAAGCAACACAGGATTTCAAGACAAGGGAAAATCAACTGAAGGTACCACAATGTCTCCTGCTCTCCCTGAAACAGTTGTCCATATCTTCACACACAGCAAATTCAAACAAAACAAAACAGTATAAACCTGATCAAAACAAAAGAATGAAAGCATTACTGACCTTCAAAAGCAGACAACAGAAAAATCAACAATGGCTGCCATAATATCTCTTGTTCTCTTCAAAATAGCTTTCTATACCTTCACACATATTGGAATCAAATAATAGAAAATAGAGTAAAACCAATCAAAACAAAGAATAAAAGCATTATTAGACATTAAAATGTGATAATAGAAAATCAGCAATGACTACTACCATGTCTCATTTTCTTAAAAGTAACTGTTCAAACCATGACATGTAAAATCAATTCTTGTAAATCCTTTAGGAGAAGTTCTAGGCATGTAGAAACCTATACATGTACATCTATCCTTTTGTATTGGAGGGGAAAAACAAAACAAAACACAGAAGAATACAAGAAAAACAAAAGCAGAGACAAATACATAACAATAACAAAGAGCCCGAAACAATAGTGATGTAGGCTTTCAATACAAAGTGGTAGGAACATAACTAATGTTGTTATTTTGCATAGTTATCATCAAAAGAGTTACTCAGATTACCAGACATAAACATGCAAAAATTGATCTAATCCTATGAGTATTAATTGTTTTCTCCCAAGAACTAATAGAATTAGTTGTACAATCATCTTAGCTATCTTAAGTGTACATATACAAATTTATGGGGAAATGAACAGCTACTTTAAAGAAAAAGAGACATTGTGTTATCATTGCTGATTCCATATCATCATGCCGTGAAATCCAGTAATGCCATTATTCTTTGTTCAGAGTGATTTTAGTCAGTTTTATATTATTTAATCTCAACATACATAAAGGTATAGACAGCTATTTTGGAGTTTTTTGTTTTGTTTTGTTTTAATTGTATTTAAAGAGAAAAAAGCAAAACAGTAAAAAGGGTAAAACAGTACAGAATTTCAAAAAAAATAAACAGTAAGAAATCACTAGTTGTTAAATTACATATTGTCTTCTCAGATATAGTTGTTCAAGTTACAAAATTAAAGCATACAAAGTGGACATTCAAATAGTTCTGTTCAACAAACAAAAACTCAGCAACATAGTATCTGTTTAGTCATATCATGATTCAGCTTGCTCACTACCTTACTAATCTGTTTCGTTGTTGTTATTTACTTTTTAATCAACTTGTATAATTCTGTTGCTTTGTTTTTGTGTTTCTCTTCATCCGTTCCCCATGGATCAGCTTTGGGGGAGTTGTGAGTTTTGGGAAGTATTTTGTTACTTTGCTATCTCTCTTTATTATTATTATTATCTTGAAGGTAGTAAAATACAGCAGAACAAGACAGAACAAAGCCAATTGAGACAGTGTAGTGAAATTGGTACAGAACTTCACAGCAGGTTACCAGGATAACAGTAATACATACAATAGTATATCTCATTTTCTTCACAATAGTTTTTCTTTCAATCAGGTACAGCAAAATGGAAGGAAATACTGAACTTATAAAAACAGAATATTGAATAGAGCAACACCATTAATCAGAACAGAACAACAGTGATAAAGATATTTGCTTTCTAAGATATTGTAGAAGGAAATCCCCCATATTTGCTATATTACATACATTGATCCTCCCAAGAAATACTCAGATCTCTGGCTCCCACTTGCTAACAGGAGGTGGGGATGGATGTTTGATTCTTAGCCCGCACACAGGCAGGCTCACAGCCGCTTAACAGAGCGGTGAGCTGGCTGCTTGTTTTCCCAGAGCCCCAAGTTCCGACATGGCACAGAGCTCAGGAAACACCAATGGTTCTCACTCTGGGATGGCCACAGCTTTCCAGGCCAAAGCCACTTACCAGAGCAGTGAGCTGGCTGCTTCTAGACAGTTATTTTTAAGAGAATGACAGACTTTATGGCAGCCATTTTTGATTTCCCTATTGTCTGGTTTTGAAGGCCTATAATGCCTTCATCACTCTGTTCTAATTGGTTTAATACTATTTTGTTTTGTATGAATTCATTGTGTGTGAAGAGATGGACAACTATTTAGAAGAAAACAAGAGACATTATTATTGCCAGTGATCATCTCCTGTTGTCTTGCTCTGAAATCTGTGTCATTTACATTTTTTTCTTCTGATAGTCTTTGTTCTGTTTTATGTTTAGTTTTGCCTTCTTTAAAATAAAATTTTTTAAAACAAATTTATATCTTTTTTCTTTTCCCTACCTTCTTTTCTCCTTTTCCCTGCGTTATTTTTTCCCATTTGAGCAATTTCTTACACTATCACAATATTTATTGAAGATTTTGTATCTTATTTACTCTTTCAGTTTCTTACACTAGGGAGACAATATGGTATTTACTCATGTGAGTATGATTTATTTCAATTATGAGTATAGTCTCAAGTCACACCCATTTACCTACAAAAGCCTCAATGTGGTCCTTCTTACTGGCTATGTAGTACTATATTGTATAAAAATACCACATCTTTTTTACCCATTCCTCAGCCAGTGGGAATTTAGGTTGTTTCCAAGATCTGGCTATTACAAATGTGCTGCTATAGACATGGGTGCACATATATCACTGTGGTATGATGTTTTCAGTTCTTCTGGGAATATGCCCAGAAGTGGAATAACTGGGTCAAATGGGACTTCTAATTCCAGTTTTTTGAGGAACCTTCAGACTGATTTCCACAGTACTTGCACCAGCCTACACTCCCACCAACAGTGCAGAAGAGTTCTTTTTTCCTCATACCCTCTGAAGCATTTGTTATTGGTGGTTTTGTTGATCCTGGCCATTCTTTCTGGAATGAGATGTAATATCAGCATGGTTTTAATTTGCATTTCTCTAATGACCAATAAAGCTAAACATTTTTTCATGTATTTATTTACCATTTGCACTTCTTCAGCTGAGAAGCTCAGATGCCCATTTTTAGATTGTATCTTAGAATTTTTGGGGCCTGATTTTTTTTAATTCTTTATATGTTCTAGATAGAAATCCTTTGTCTGAAGGAGAGTTGGCTAAGATTTTTTTTTTCCAATTCATGGGTTTTCTTTCCACTCTGTTGGAAATTTATTTTGATATGCAAAAACATTTTAATAGAATGAGATCCTAGTTGTTGATTCTGGGAAGTATTTCCCATGCAGTTTGATTTTTGTTCATGAATTCTCTGCCTACCACTATGTATTCAAGATTTCTACTTACTTTGTATTCCAGCAGATTTAGTGTTTCTGTTTTAATATTTAAATGTTTGATTCATTTAGACTTTAGTTGAGTGTATGGTAATAGGCATGGGTCTAGTTTTAGTATTTAGCATAGGGAAAGCCAGTTTTTCCAGCGCCACTTATTAAAGATGCTATCTTTCTTCCAGTGAACATTTTGGCCACTTTGTCAAATATAAGGTGGCTGAGTGTATTTGTAGTTGTGGTTGTATCTTCTAATCTATTCCATTGATCTTCAGATCTGTTTTTATTCCAGTACCATGTTGATTTTATTACAGTAACTTTGTAGTATAACTTCAAGTCAGGGATTGTGATACCTAATGCCTTGCCTTTGTTGCCTAGAATTGCCTTTGCTACACTAGGTCTGTACTGGTTCCAGATGACTTTTAGGAAAGATTTCTCTAGATCTGTGATGTATGTTAATGGTATTTTGATTGGAATTGCATTAAATCTGTATAACAATTTTGGGAGAATGGCCATTTTCAGAGTATTTTTTCTTCCTATCCATGAACAGGGAATGTCTTTCCATTATCCGAAATTCTCTTCCATTTCCTTTTTCAGGTATTATAATTTTCTCTGAATAGATCTTTTACTTCCTTTGTTAGATTGATTCCTAAGTATTTTTTTTTGATTGCTATTGTGAAGAATGTGATGTCTCTTATTTCTCTCTCAGTGAGTTTGTGGTTTGTGTATAAGAATGTTATTGATTTTTGATCATTGACTTTGTATCCAGCTACATTATTGAATTTGGTTATTACATCTAGAAGTCTTTCAATGGAGTTTTGAGGTCTTCTATGTAGAGTATCTTGTCATCTGCAAAGAATTTAACTTCTTCCTTTCCTGCCCTTATTCCTTTTATTTCTCTCTCTTGTCTAATTGCTCTAGCTAATGTTTCCAGCACTATATTGAATAGGGATGGTGATAATGGACATCCTTGTCTTGTTCCTGATTTCTGAGTGAAAGCTTTCAGTTTTTGACCATTTAATATGATGCTAGCTGTTTGTTTGTCATAGATGGCATTTATCAGATTGCAGTAAAGACAATATATTCTGATTTTCCATAGGGTTCTTATCATGAATGAGTGTTAGACTTTATCAAAAGCTTTTTCTGCATCTATTGAAATGATCATGTGATTCTTATCTTTGATTTTACAGATATTGCTTATTACATTTTTGTTTTGTATATGTTGAACCATCCTGAAATCCTAGGATGAATCCCACTTGGTTGTGATGTATAATCTTCTTGATGACTTGCTGCATTCTGTTTGCTAGTATTTTATTGAGGATTTTTACATCAATGTTCATTAGGGAGGTTGGTCTATAGTTCTCTTTTTTGGTTGGGTCTTTCTCTGATTTTTGGTATTAGGGTAATACTTGCTTCCAGGAATGAGTTAGGGAGTATTGCTTCCCTTTCAATCTCACTGAAGTGTTTGAGGAGTGTTGGAAGTCTTCCTTAAATTTCTTGTGGAATTCAGCATGGAATCCATCAGGACTTGGGCTTTTCTTTGTTGGTAAGGTTCTAATTAATTTTTAATTTCATCAATTAAAATTAGGTTATTCAGCAGTTTTATATCTTCTTGATTCAGCTTTGGTAATTCACATATATTTAGGAATCCATCCATTTCTTCTGTGTTATCAAACTTATGAGATTATAGGTTTATAAAGTACGTATTGATGATCTGTATTTCCACAGGATCTGTAGTGATTTCATTCTTCTCATTCCTTATTGCATGAATTTGATTTTTTTCTTTCCTCTTTTTAAAATAAGGCTATCTGGGGCTTATCAATTTTGTTTATTCTTTCAAAGAACCAGCTCTTTGATTCATTAATTCTTTGTATTATTTTCTTAATCTCTATTGTGTTGGTTTCTGCTCTGATCTTTGTAATTTCTTCCTTTCTTTTGGCTTTGGGTTTAACTTGCTCTTCTTTTTCTAGATGTTTGAGGTATAGCATCAGGTTGTTCATTCTGCTTTCCTGATGTAGGAATTTACAGCAATATTTTTCCTCTGAGGACTGCTTGCATTGCATTCCACAGTTTCCCATCACTTGTATTTGTACTTTCACTTGCTTGTAAATATTCTTTAATTTCCTCTGTGACATATTGATTGTTCAGGAGTCCATTATTTAATTTCCATGTGTTTATAGAGATTTCACAGGGTTTTTTGTCATTAATTTCTAGTTTAATGGCACTATGCATGGGATAATTTCGATTCTTTTGCATTTACTTAAGCATGTTCTATGGGCTAGTATATGGCCTATTTTAGAGAATGTCTCCTGTGAAACTGAGAATAATGTATATTCTGATGTTGTTGAATAAAACACTTTGTACACATCTACTAAATCCATTTGTTCACGTTTGATTCAGTTCTGTTACTTTTTTGCTGATTTTGTCTAATTGATATATCTCTTTGTGTCAATGGAGTATTAAGTTCTCCCATTATAATTGTATTATTGCTTATTTTATTTTTCATTTCTATTAATATTTGTTGTATAGATGGGTGCTCCCATATTTGGTGCATATACATTTAAGATTGTTATCTCTTCCTCTTGAAATTTTCCTCTAACTAGTATGTAGTGACACTCTTTATATCTTCTGATCATTCTTGGTTTGAAGTTCACATGATCTGAAAACAGAATAGTTACCCTTGCTTTTTTGGGGTTCCTACTCCATGAAGCATTATTTTCCATCCTTTAGCTGTTAGTCTATGAATTTGGTTTTGGGTTAGATGGCTTTGTTGTATATGGCACATGGTTGGATGTTGTTTCTTGATCTGTTCTTCCAGTCTGTTTCTTTTAATTGGTGAATTGAGGCTATTTATATTACTGGCTATAACTGATATAAATTGGCTTATTTTTGTCATGTTATCTTTCTGCTGTTGGTTCTATACCTTTCCCCTCTGTTTAACTGTTTGCCTTGCTTAGTGGTTTTTTCTGTTGGTGTTCTTGAAGTCATAGTTATTTTTATGTCTATCTAGAATATCTTTCAATATTCTTTTCAGAGTTGTTTTGGTGGTCCTGAAGTTCTTCAGCTGTTCTTTGCTATGGAAGTATTTTATTTCTCCATCAATTTTGAAGGACAGTTTTGCAAGTTGCATCAATCTGTTTTGGAAGTCATTTTTCTTTAGGATCTGAAATACTTCACTCCATGCTTTTCTTGCCTTCATTGTTTGTGTGGGGAAGTCTGTCATGATTCTGATGAGCTTTCCTTTATAGGTGATTTGTATCTTTCCTCTAACAGCTTTAATATTCTGTACTTATGTTGAATTTCTGGGATGTTGATTATTATATTTCTGAGTGCAGATTTGTTTTGGTTATGGCTAATTGGAGTTCTATATGCTTCACTTATCTGTACATCAGTTTCCTTTCCCATATTTGGGAAATGTTTGGCTATTACTTCTGTAAATAGTCTTTTTATAACATTTGTGTTACCACCTTCTTTTTTGTTTTTATCTGTCAATCTTATATTTTCTTTGCATCATCTTACAGCTATTGAATTGTTACTTCCTGATTCCTTGTTGTTTTTAAAAGATCTTTCCTTTTCTGTTCATTAGCTGCAATCTTGTCTTCCAGGTCTGAAAGTCTATCTTTACATTAATTCAGGCAGTTTTGCCAGCTTTCTATGGAATTTTTGATTTCCTGGATATCGCTTTGAATCTGTTTTATGCATTCTATTTCTTTCTTACAGTGTTTTTCAAGGTTTCCATCTTTTTGCAGTGCTCCTCAATTTTTTTTAACTGTCTTCTTTAGATGTATTCAGCATTTTTTATTATGTTTATCATTTCTTCTTTTACCTGGGAGATTCTTTCTGATCTGAGTTCCTTTACAATTTCCTGGAGTTATATCTTTACTTCAGTTGCTATCATTTCAGAAGTTTGAGGTGTATGGCTTACACTTTCTTCTATGTCCATGTCTCCTAGGCTTGTTTGGGATGGGCTGGAGGCTTGAGATTGCATTTTGCTCTCTTGTTTTGTCATTTTCCTGTATTCCCCTGGGGAAGCCAAATGCAAGGTCTCAGTTGCTTCCTAGGTTGAGGATGTCTGTCTGTACGTCAGGGAGTTTCCCAGGTGAATGGGGTCATTAGGCAGGCCTTATCAGGTCCCTTGGCACTTGAAGGCTACTCAAATGGGGGAAGTATGCTGGGTGGACCTTCAGCACACCCTGCATAGCACTCTGAAACTCCCTGGCTGCTTGAGGTTGCCAAGTGGGACTCTATCAGGGTTCTGAGTGGCATACCAAGGCTGAACAGCTAGATGTAGTACATTGTTTAGGCCTTCAGCTTATGCCACACTGTGCACCAAAGCTCTCCAGCTGCTTGGGGTTGACAGGTAGGGCCCTCCCAGGTTCCAATTGAGGTGCTGAGGTTGCATGGCTAGGTAGAGTTCACTGTGCAGGTCCCTTGCCTTTTGTTTTAGAATCAAATTTGCTTTTGAGTTTCCATTATTTGCTTCCAAAGAAGTCCAACTGCCCCAATCCATTTAAAGGATAGAGCAATTCCTGGGAGGAAAGAGAGAGGACTACAATATCCTTTTGGGCTACTATGTCAAGTAAGTCAACTGGTCTCTAGGAAATCACTAGAAACAGAGGTATAGAATGTTGATACCTCTATGAACCAGGATGATTTACTCTCCAAAGATTGCTCAGGTGATCTGAATTTGCAGCCAAGTTGGGGATATTGGATGGTATTAGAATCCCCCTTCAAGAACTGTCCTCCCTAGCTCCTCTCCCCTCCATTCAATCCTTGGTATCTCATGGCTAAAACCCCAGAGGACCAGAAACTTTACTCAGATTTAACAAATGCACATATAAGTACAAAGCATGGTAAACTGTTAAAGCTAACATTCAAGACAAACTTCTTAGAAGCCTGCAAGCGAGGAGAACCAGCAGCCTGAGAGTTCCGACCATGGAGGGACTAAAGGCGCAGCACACAAAGGCAGTCTGCCCGCCCTCTCGGTAAGCAGCCTAGGCCTGAGCTGGGAGGAGAACCAGCAGCCCGCCAAGAGCTCTGACCATGGAGGGACTCAAGGCACAGTACACAAAGGCCATCTGCCCGCCCTCCCAGTAGGGGCCCCTGTCCTGAGCTGGGAGGAGAACCAGCAGCTCCAGAGCTCCAACCATGGAGGGAATAAAGGCACAGCACAGAAAGGCAGTCTGCCTGCCCTCTTGGTAAGTGCCCCTGGCATGTGGCAGGAGAAGAATTACTCAGCAGCTCCCATGAGCCTACTGGCATGGGCTGAGAATCAACCACCACCACCACCCCGTTAGCAAGTGAGAGCTAGAGATCTAGACATCTCTTGAGAGATTGATCATATGCAATGTAGTAAACAGGGAGGATTTCCTTCTATCATCTCTTTGAAGGCAAATATTGTTATCATTGTTTTGCTTTGTTCTGATTAAGGGTATTGCTCTATTCAATGTTATTTTGGTAAGTTCTAGAATGCCCTGTGTTTCCTTTGATTTGGCTATACCTGATTGAAAGAAAAACTGTTGTGAAGATAACAGGATATACCATGGTACCTATTACTGTTATACCAGTAACCTGTTGAGGGTTTCTGTACCAATTTCACTGCACTGTCTCAGCTGGCTTTGTTCTGTTTTGTTCTGTTGTATTTTGCTACCTTCAAAATAATAAAAAATTAAAATAAATAAATAAAAAGTAACAACAAAACAGATCAGTAAGGTACTTAACAAGCTGAAACACACTAAACAGATAATGGACTTGAAAAGCAAAAGAAGGAAAAGAAAGTGCTCTAAAGGATATAACTGCATGTATGTTTAAGTGTGTAGGATTGATAAACATGTTGCAAAGTTTTTGTTGGATTGTTGAACAGAACTGTTTGCAGCCTCACTGTTTGAATGCCCACCTTGTATGCTTTAATTTTGTAACTTGAACAACTATATCTAGAAGACAATATGTAATTTATCAACTAGTGATTTCTTACTGTTTATTTTTTTCTTTGAAATTCTGTATTGTTTCTTCCCTTTTTTTCTGTTTTGTTTTTTTTTCTCTTTAAATAAAAAAATTTTTTAAAAAGAAGCCTGCAGGCATACAGATTCAATGTCATGAGACCTCAGCTCTGCAAAATTGCCAGTCTGATCAGCCAAAAGACAGAGAACAGCTTAGCAGATTCCAAAATCCCAAAACTCCCAGGAAGTTGATGAGACACTTAGGGCTTTCCTGAAGTTCATGCATATTCTGGCTGAATGAGGATTGCCAGGATCCTGGTGCTGACAGAAGACCTTCCCATGACCATGTCCTTGATGAGTACTGGAACACCAGTGTTTAGCTTATATATGTGAGTCTGTATATGCAAGGAAATTAATGAGAAGACCAGGGAGCTGTGTAGACGCTCACTCCATGAGTGTTCACCAAGAGCGTGCTGGAAATAAGGGAAAGGATGAATTGGAGGAAGGCTTGGAGGCCATCTGTTTTAGAACAAGGAGCCATGCAAGAAAAAGAAAAGAGAGATTTTTCAGTAAGAACTTCCAACCTCAGTGGAATGAGACAAAAAGTTCTTCTTTCCCATCTTCTTTGGAGACAGCAGACTTGTTTGTTTATTGACTGATATGGCTGCCCCTCTTGGTCAGAACTGGAGGAAGAAGCAATAGCCAGACTGAGAGAAGGGTTTCCCTCATTCTCCTGTCTTCTGGAGAGCTGTCCCATTCAAGGCTTCCGCTGTGTGTCAAAACCCAACTGTTGTGTGCAGGCCTCTCATCCTGGATCCAGCCATCTGATCTCTCACAGTGTTAGGAGCAGTGTGTCCACTGCTTTGGCCTGTTTTTACCCCTGGAGAAATGCATCCTGCCATTATTAAAATAAAGAAAAGTGGGAAATCCTGTAATTTATACTGGGAAGAAGCCATAAGCCTTTGGTTCCAATCCTGAAAATCAGATAACTAGGCATCCTGCACTTTGTCCTACAACCCAGGACACTCCTTCTGTATCCAGAGTAGTTTCTCAACTCCAACAGCTGACTCCCAGCCTAGGATAGCTGTCCAACACTCAAGGAAGTCCCCCATCACCCAGGGAAATCCCCTGAAACCCAGGGCAATCCTCCACCATCTAAGGAAGTCTTCCACAAACTAGGACAGTTCTCTACCACCCAGGGCAGTCTTCTACCACCCACAGCTGTCCCTCTTACCTAAGGAAGCCTTCCCCTTCAGTAGGAAAGTCCACCACTGAATTAGTTCCCCATGGTTTGGAGAAATACTTTGCAGTAGGTTTTTACCATGAGTCTTTCTAAATCAAACTTGCAGTTTCCACTCCAAAAAGAAGGCCGGCCTGGTGTGACTTTTGCATGAATCATGGAGTGGTATCACTTGGCATCAGTGATATAAGAAATACCTCCTCCCTTTCTTGTCAAAGAATCACCTCAAAACATGCTGCAGCAGGTAACTAGAGTTAGTCGGTGACAACCAGGAGCTTTGGTATCATACTCAAGTTCTATCAAACCTGGTCCAAACCCTGCCACATCCACTTGCAAGCTTTACAACTTTGGTTAGACAACTCAGTCTGTAAGATTCAGTGCCCACAGATGTCAAATGGGGATTCCTGTGATGACAATGGCATCACGGTGAATATTGTCCATCCATCAGCATGTTGCAAATGTTTGGTATACATTTAGTGCTTTAGCACCTTCACTCCAGGATAACCCTCTAAGACAGATCCTAATATGCTCAGTCAGCCTAGCTGCTCCAATACGGCCTTTCCAGTCTGCTATTGCTTCTGGCACATGGAAGGGTTTCAGGGAAGTTTATTAAACCACCTTGAAGATAAACACAAGGTACTGGGATACCAACATATCAAATGACTGGTGTTGCTGAGTTAAAACTCCTAAGAACAGATCTTGCCCTAGAAGATGAAAGAAAGTCACACAGCAGTCTAGAGTGGGCCAGGGTCTACAAATGCCACTGCTCCCCTAGCAAAATCAACAAACTGAGGCCGGTGTCCAACACATCCTGCAACCCCACAGGCTCCTACATCTCACTGTAGTCCCCCATCCTTCTATCTGGTACCCCATCCCCTACCTACAGCCTCCACAGCCAGAACTTTCCTGGAAGGAGGCAGCAGGCACCTCTTTTCCAGAACTGGCATGCTTGTCCCTGTTGCTACTAGACAAGTAAATCTAGCTTGCTGAGTGCATCTCTGGGCCACCTCACAGATAGCAAATCAAATGCTCCGATCCTACGCACACACTCAGCATCCTCCGCCCCTCTACCTTTCCCTGTAGACTTGGAGGAGAAATTGAGACTTCATCACTGGCAGACCAAGACGAGCTCCACAAATGAGCTGCACTGTCCCTCTCCCCTCCCTCTTCCTGGATCCAAGCAACAAAGCAAGGAAGAAGGACAAGGCTCGTCCAGACAGGCAGCGCTGCACAGACGGGCGCCTACAGGGTTTGCTCATATTTAAAACTCCCTTTCATATATTTTTAATAAAACAACTGATACAAATTCAAAACCAACTTCATAAATCAAACATTATTCAATGTTGGCGGCTTCAAGGTTTCCCCGGCGCTTGGCTGGGAGCACTCCGTTCTCCCAGACGGGGCTCTGCACTGAAGTGCTTGTGGTTTTGTGAAAGGTTTATTGGATTTCATAGTCCCTTAAGGGGAAACCCTTTAAATGTCTTTGCAATTATAAGTCTAATAACACTTTCAGCCCTTGGACACAGCCTTGACTTGACAGAGATAAGGAACTAGAAGTTGCTCAGTCAATACCAAGCTATTAATCTCTGTCACCTCGCTGTCACCACGGCTCAGGAAAACAATGTCGTTTCTTGACCTAGGTGAAGGCATGGAGTGATTTTATTCAGAATGTCAGCATTCATCAAACCAGATTTTGTCACCTCCTCACTTCCCTGAAGAACTCCCAGTTCTTCATCCTGCTTGAGCTGACACCCTTCCAACAGAAAGAGTTTCTTTCAGTCTTGGCCTATTATTATTACTTAGCACCTATTCAAGTGTAAAAAGCCTTTAAGAATAAAGTTTTTCCTCCTATAGAGTCCTGGCAGCTAAATCACTTTGTGTGTCTCTTTAGCGACCCAAGCCAAGGACGGCTGGAAATTACCAAATGCCGTGTTTGTTTACATATTCAAATGAAGGTTAATTTTTATCCTGTCTCAACTCAAATTTGATTAGGATGGGGCTCTTCCTCCTCCCTCAGTGGTATATTTATATCAGCATCCTTCTCCTTGACCTTGAAAGAAACCCAAGATATTGCTTAAAAGAAATGCCAACAAAAGTCCTAAAGAGAAACCAACCAGGAAGAATCAGATGCTCCTGACAGGGCTTCTGGCTGGCCACATTCTGCAGTCAGGATAACACCAAATATCTATTCTGCCCAGCTGCAGCCCTGCCTCTCTGGCACAGGGCAGGGTTAAGCAATGTTGGTGGGCAACTACCCTAAAACACATGGTGCCACCAAAGCGAGAGAGCTCCCTGTTAGGCTTCCAAAGGCATGGATTTGTCCTTGGGCAACAGCCCACAGAGAAGGCCGGGAGACTTGACACTGCAGAATCTTTGGGCATCTATGGAACCTCGGGCATGATGGTGGTAGAGAGAATATCAGGCAGGCTTCTATCAGTATTCCTCCTCCTGCTCGCATCATGCAGAGCGCCTCTGGGTCAGAGTTTATCAGAATTACACTGGAGCTCTTTAACATCTTGGGTTGATATAAAGAACAACCATGGAAATATGTGTCTGCCTTTGTCAGAAACTAGAACTAAGTACTTTCTCCTGGTGTTGGTAAGCACTTGCTAGTTAAGGGTCCAGAATAGATAGTAATGTGATTAAAAAAACAAACAAACAAACCCAACCAAACCAGGCAACAGCAGCATCTCTGTTTCTCTAAGAAAACTATGAGAGTTTTCATTTTTTACTATAGGTCCCAGGAAGCTCAGGCCCAAATTACCTATTAAAACTGGTACCTTGCATGAAGCACTCATCTCTTCCAGGTGCTCTCTGTGGCACAGGGACCTCACATGAACAAACCACAGAGACTGAAAACTAGAGCTCAGAGCCAGACCTCCCCAGGACAGCTAACTCACCCCAGTTTACCCAAAACCTTCCTACTTTTAGCATTAAAAATCTCATGTACCAGGAAACCCCTCTGTTCCATGCAAATCAGGATGTTGGTCACCCTTCAGCTTTACCTACCAACCTACCACTTACTACCTGTCTCCCTGGACAACTTACCTAACTTGCCTCAACTTTCTCAAACTTTAAACAGGGGTTAAGAACAGACCTACCTCCTGGTGTTGATGTAAGTCTTAAGCATGTTCTTTTTGGGAAAGCATACAGAATAAACTATACGTGTTTATTTAATAAATGCTACCCTCATTTGCCTCTTGCTCTAGTTGAGAATATTTCTTGTTTATGAAAAAAATCCACAAAACCAAACAAAAACCTCCCCTGAGACACATGGACAAAAGGAGTTGTCTTGAGAGAAGAGACTATCTCTGAGCCTTTCCAGGAGATAATGGAGACACCCCTACTGGAAAGACCCAGGGCTGTGTGTGTCTCAGGGTGAGCCCTCTGCCCAGACAGAGGGACAGAGCCCACCTGTCAGATGTCTCCTTGACACTCACAGTTTTCAGGGCTGGAAAGTGACCTGCACTAGGGATTTCAACCAGATCCTTGCTTCTAGAAAGTGTCATGTAAATAAAGGAAGGAAGTGTCACTGTCCATTCCCACTGAGGGTCAGGCTGTAGCTGCTGGGTGGAGAGAGGACAGAGCCCTGTGGTTTTCTCTGGGGATGAGCCCATATCTCCACAGGATCCTCACCTGAGGCAGAATCAGAGCTCGTCTCTCTGGAGATGAGCCAAGGAATCCTCACTTTCACACACACCTGGCCATGCCAAGATGCCCAGATGGTGTGAGCTGAGAACCTGACTACAGACAGCGTCCCTCATAGCACATTTGTTTTATGAGGCAGCCACTGCACTCTCAGCCCAGGCTGAGTCAGTTCTTCACTCTAGGAACCTATTCTCTACTCTTCATCCATCACTTGCTTCTGCCTTTAATTGCTTTATCTTTCTCTTTTTCCAAGTGAAAGGTGAAGTTTTTCCAAGGCACAGGGCAGCCACTCAATCCCAGCACAGGGCTGGCCCCTTAGACAGCCTCAAGTTAACTCATGCTGGGTAAATACAGGCTCCATGATCCACAAGAGATCCTGTCAACAGCTGGACTGTCCTACGCAGTAATCACAAGGTACAGTGTGGTTACTGAAACTAATTAACATTAAATTGAAACTACAGTTCCACCACAGTACAAGCAGTGTTTGCCCACTAGCCACATATGATCAGTGGCTACCATGTTGTATGACACAGACATACATGCTTTGCATCTTCACAGAAAGCTTTACTGGACTGGGCTGATCTAGAATATTTGGAGATAAAAAGAGTATTAAACTGGGACCCAGCTTCTTCAAAGATACAACCTCTAGGATCTCAAGATTTAAGACTGAGATAGGCCACAATTGGCCTGAGATGACTCTTAGAGGGTTGCATTGATCCAGAATGGCTTCCATACCTTATAAGTTATCTAATGTCACAGGTAACGACTGATTTTGGAAGAGGGACTTTTGCAAAAATTTTATAAGCTAAACTTCCCCAGTCCCTAAAATCTAGCCACTTCTCCCAGTGTGGCATGGTCTGATGGGAAGATGGCAGGAGAAAGACATGGGACACAGGGAATCCATCTGAAGAGCTGATATAAGTGTACTTCCCAGTCTTAACTTCCTGCTGATGGTGACCTTTGCCCTTTGTTCCAGGAGCTCTTGCTACAGTATGGCTTTCAGCATCTCAACAGACATTGAAGACAGAGAATGTACTAGCCCTCTGGCTCTTTAGATCTCTCCCCAAGCCCAGAATTATTCAGTCAGCAGGCAAATACAAAAAAGAAGTTAGATTTCAGCATAGGAAGAGAACTAGGAGACCATATCAGGGAAATAAACTAGGAAACTACTGCTTAATCTTGGAGTGGCCAAGACTCTAGACTAACTTCAAAGCAGGGACTCCACATATCCCCTCCAAATATACTGAAGTCACCTGAACTAAGGAGTGCCCCGGGCTCAACTTCTGTAGAATCCACCTGAGGGGAGCATCCAGGCAGAGGGGACTCCACTCCGCCCCTTCACCCAAGGCCACAGAATCCACAAGACCCAGTGTGAAGTTAGGCAGGGGATTGAGAGAAACTTTGTATGTCCTGAAAATCAATACAGATTTTATCTATGAAATGATGACAATAGTCAGTCTTTGCATAGGGATTTGGCTTTTATAAAAAACTTCCACCTGTAGTGTTCCAATTCTTTCAAGAGCCCCAGGAGGTCACTGCTGTCCCTGTTTCATAGTTATAAAATATAAGGATCAGTTTGAATAAAATACTTGTCCTAATCCACCTGGGTAGAAGGTCAGCTGGCCTCCTTTAGCTTCCAAATCACAGTTAAATTAACAAAGGGAAGTTGGCTCTGAGAGGAAAGATACTAGTAATATTTTTGAACAATACTATTAACTGACAACATTCCTTCAGTATTTATTAAATACCTGCTATGAAGCTAAACATTCCATAAACATTACCCCTCTCTCACTCAGTCTTCTCCAGGATCCTAAGGGACAGACACTGTGAGCCACCCAATTTTATTGTTTGAAAACTTAAAACTTAGAGAAGTTCAACAACTTGCCCAGAGTCACACAGCTAGTAAGCAGGAAAGACAGAAATGTGCTCCAATTTGTAGTTAGAAGGTAGGTTTATAGCCACATTATGGGGTCATCATCTCTGCAAGTTTCAATGAGAGAAGTGAAAATTCAATAGAAAAAAATGTCAAAGAACAAATTAGCTTCTATAATAACTTCCAAAAGATCCAACTCAACGATCAGAGCTGCTCTCTGAATGCTCAGATGATTAAAGATGTGGTCAAGTGTCTCCTTTTACAGGAGAAAATTGCCTTTGTCTTGAGAAACATTTTCTCTACCCTCTACACACTAGAGTAAGACCATGGGGAGAGGCCTGGTGGCAGAGACCCCGAAGTGGCACAAGGTAAGAGAGGATAAGGCATCTTTGACCAGGTAACATGTCAGTACCTAGGGTCCCCATTCCCAAAAGCCAGCCCACAGAGAGTTGAACAGACAATAACCTGTTCTGCCAACTGCAGCTCCAGGTAGGGCCATTGGGCCTGGTTCTTGTGACTTGCCATTCATAAATCAGCCCCTGAGCCTGCTGCACAATTGCAATGCGTCTCTTTCAAGCAGCTCTGAGAAAAAATGGCTCCATCTGCTCACTGGTAGGTAATAAATAAAACAGAATTGGAGCAAAATGGATGGAAAGCAATTTTTGGAAGATGAATTTCTGAAAGAGGTGGCTACCATTTGTGCACCTCTTCTGGTGCTGAAAATGGTTGTCTGAGTCCCTACCAGGGCTCAGGACTAAAGGAGGCACTAATGGGAAAAAGAGGAAAGACGGGTAGTATCCAGATGAAGGACTGGCCAGAAAGGGATCTCACAAAGAGATTTCCATCCCTGGATCCTCTTCCTTCTCTTTGTCTTTCTCCTTCATCTTCTCTTTCACCATAATTGCCATCATCATCATCAACATTGTCATCATACCATGTGAACTGGCTGACTGCTGTATTGAATCCTCCTCAGGGCTGACACTGCTGAAATCTGTAAACCTTTACCTCCTGGTAAGTCTTATAGAGGCTGTTCTAAGACTACAAAACCCTTCCCCCTGGCATTCTTTATTGCCCTTGTTTTTTTTTATATTTATTCATAGATTTTTAAGTATATTTTTATTTCTAATTTATGTCATAATTCCACATGTTTATAGGGTTTATCACCTTACATTCAGTACATGTGTACAATGTGTAATGGTCAGATTGGAATAATTGGAAAATCCACACCCTAAACTATCATTGCTCTACACTGAGAACATGCAAAACTGTAGAGCTTTGATCACCTTCTAATATACTCAATAATTTATTATCATTGCAAGTCTCTCCCATCTGGAACGGATCCTGCTTTTCTACTGCTCTATTCCCAGTGCTGAGAACAATCAGTCAGCACTAAATAAATATTTTTTGAATGAGTATATTAATGAAGGAATGAGAAATCCCCCAGAATTCCATACAAGTATTTGTTGAATGAATGTATGAAGGAATGAGAGATCCTCTAAACTTCTCACAACCCTGTGAAACATTTCTAGCTTGTGCCCCTCTTTCCACTCTCCTCCCCCTTCTGAACTCACTACATTTCACACGCAACCCACTGAGTTGCAATTCTCCACAACTGTAGCTTCCAGCCTCTGGTCTTGGGGTATGCTGCCCCTCATATTTGACATGCTCCAGACCCCCCAAGGCAAGCACGAGCTTTTTCTTGGGTCTTATTCCCTGACATCCAGAGCAGCTGTCTCTGTTGCTCTTCTAGCCCTCTTGCAAAACACTTCTCAGGCTGTGATTATATACACTAACTTATAAACTTGGGAGGTGGACATCTATCTGAGGTTCCCAGGTTAGACAGTTTGTCTCAATCACCATTGAACCCTAAAGCTTAGTGTGGGTCCTGGCTCTAAGTATGTGCTCAAGAAATATTCTTAATCCTTTTTAGAGATGAGGAAATTGAGGCATAGAGCTGGATCTAAAGACCATAAACTGAGGCACCATCCTACGCTGTTCTATGAGGTTTCCTTGTTCTTGGTAACGTCAAGCATGTCTACACACAGGCCCATCACCCGCCCCATTTTCCTGGTGACCAACCTCAGCACCCCTTCTAACTCACTGCTGCATGTCGAGCATTTCTGGGTCAAGCACTGTTCTAGAAAACATGGTCAAGAGAGAGAAGATGCTAGCACTCATGGAGCTTCATCCTAGTGAACAGATGATGACAAGTAAGGGGACCAAGAGAAGGAGAGAGGGAGAGGGCAAGGAGGGGAAGTAGAAGGGTTAAAATGTCTATGTACATGCACCAACCTCCACAATGAATGTAACCATAATGTTCTACAAAAATACATTAATAAAAATTTAAAATAAAATAATTTTTAAGGAAACAAAGCCAATGAAAATTTAGAGGAGGATAAATGCTTTGAAAATGATAGAAATGAGTGATATTCAGAGAGCAGTAGTGAGGTTCACACCTCTTAAGATAAAGTGCTCCATGTCATTCTCCTATCTTCACTTTCTCTGCAACCAGTGAACCCCTCTTAAATTGCTTCACAGGCAGCTTTTAAAGGACCCTCTCTGCTTAGGCTGATCCTTCACATTAGCCCCAAGAATGAGGTCCTATGTCCACCAGACCAAGAAACAGAAATAGGAGCCCTGCTAGCCCTGGGTCAGAGCTCATAGTGGGCCTTGTCTGTCTCGTGTCTGTAAATTCCTAGTGTAGCTGACACACCTATGATAGATCAAGCCCAAAAACTGTCCACAATGCAGACAGGGAACTCCCCCATGATCTGCCCTTCTGATCTCTGGATAATTTAGAGCTGAGGTTTTACCAGTAATACAGTGTCCTACATGGGCTTACAACGCATCTATCTATCTGTGTCTGAAGAGTTCACTGAATGGAGCTACAATTTCAAAAGCGCATAAAGAAGTGCAGCTTTAGGCTGAGGGAAATGGATCACGAGTCCCTCCAGAAATGTAGAGCTGGCTGCTTTCCACTCCCTTTCCTCCAGACTCACCTTACCAATCCAGATCACAAACAAATATTACCTACCTGTTACATAAGCGCACACATGTGCCCGCCCACGTGCGCACACATATAATCTGTATTATGATCATTACTTATTGTAATAAATTAGAATGAGCACACTCTATCATTAGCTATTGAAAAAACTCCTTCTTCCTCTATATACCCCTTAAAATTTTACACACTCAGTGTGTCTCCTTTCCATACCTTGAGACTCCGTAGTAAAAATCAATCCCAGATCACTGTGGATTCATTTTGGTATGACTTTGAAAGGCTGAAGTTCTTTTGAAACTAAGGTAAACTTTCCCATCAAAATCTCAGCATGGGGCTTGGGGCATAGCTCAGTGGTAGAGCACTTACCTAGCATATGTGGGGCTCTGGGTTTGATCCCCAACATCATGAAAGGAAAAAAAATCACATGACACTGTAGTATTATTTATTCACACAACCATTAGGGAAAATACTGAGCACCTACTATGTGCCAGGCTTTGTGTTAAACATTTAACATAAGGGCCAGGGATTTAGCTCAGTGGCAGAGGCACTTGCTTGTCAAGCTCAAGGTCGTGAGTTTGATCCCCAGTTCCAAAAAAAAAAAAAAAAACAACATTTAACATAAAGAGTGAGGAAAATGAACCCAAATACTTCTGCCTTGTTACAGCTGCCACTGTAACAGGAAAAATAGACAAATAATGAATAAAATAAGCAAGCAAGGAAGTTGCCTGATTATTGAGAAAGTAGTCAATCCTGTGAGATAGGAGAATTCTGGAAGAGAGGACATCAACTTTAAGTAGATGATGGGAGCCCTCACTCAGAAGGTGAGTGAGGAGGGGAGTCAGTAAGAGAGGGGACCATGTGGTCATCCAGAAGAGAATTCCAGGCAGAGGAACAGCCATTGTAAAGACCCTGTGAGAAAGCACAGTGAGGAGGCCAGTGGAGGTGATGATAATAGTAAAGAAAGGGCTGAGAAGTGGCTGGGACAAGATTGGAAAGACCTGTGGTCGGCAGGAGAACTGAGGCTTTACCTTGTAAAAATGGAGTGTCATGGAACAGTTTCAAACAAAGGCAAATGATGGTTTGAATTACAGTGTAAAGGTATCACTCTGGCTGCTAAGTCCAGAATAGACTATAAAGAATGTGGATGGATCAGGGACTGAAGCAAGGAGGGCTATTATTAAAAGATCACCGGAATAACTCAGTAAAAGGACACTGGCAGGTGGAAAGGATGGCAGAGAGAAGATGGTACAAAGTCCTCAGATTCTGGATCTACTGTAATCACCTGAAGAACTGAGAATGGGATGTGAAACAGAATCAAGAATGGCTCTAATATTTTGGGCCTGCCTGATGGCAAATATTGAATTGACACCAAATAAGATTGGGAAAACAGAAAAGAGTGAGTTTGTGTGATGAGGAATTCAGTCCAGGACAGGATAATGTTAATATGTCTTTTTGGGTTAGAACCTGCTATTATTCACAAATATTTGCTACATTTACCCATTCGTGGATGTCAGGATGGGACTTGATTTGGCCAATGAAATGTGAGCAGATGTTTTAAGAAGCAGCCTGTGGCTTACTGTGTTTTCTATTTTGCTTTGCACTGTGACCAACCATGTTCCAGATGGGAACTGCTTCACCAGCCTGAGTCCTGGCATGAAGATGACAGTGCAGAATGTGGGGAATATGTACTATGAGCAGGAGAGAAACCTTTTGGGGATATGCCGCTGAGAATTGAGGTCATGGTTAACAAGGCTTAACCTAGCCTTTCCTGTCTGATACGGCATCCTGGTGGGAATGTCAAGCTAGCATATGAGTATACTTGTCTACAGCTTAGGAGAAAGGACCAGGTGAGAGATATAAATTGCGGAGTCCCTGACATATAGACAGTATCAAAGTCTTAGATAATGAAACAAACAAGGGAAGGTGGAGAAGAAAGGAAGGCCATAGTATAAGATTTAGGGCCCTTAATATGTAGAGGTGATGAGAGGAAGAGATTGAGTGAACAGTGTGATAGAGCTGTTGGGGAAGGAGGAAGAAAATACAGCAAAAAATAGAAGTGTTTAATGGTGACCAACTCTGTGACAGCTCAACCAAGATAAGAACTTAGAACTGACCAATGAATTTGGCAACAGGGAAGTCACTGACAATTCTATCAATAACAGCGTGGATGGACTGGGAGGGGGGCAAAAGCCAGATTGGGTTTGGTTTAAAAGAAAATGAGAGAGAAAAAAACATTGGGACCACAAATATAGATGACTCTAAGAGTTTGTTCTGCAGAGGTGAGCAGAGAAACAAGACTGTAGCTAATAATGTAAATGGGGGCAAGATATTTTAAGTAGGGAGAAATAACAGCATTGCTTGCATGCTTTAGGGAAAGACCCAGTAAAGAGGACAATTTTGATGCAATAGGAGATAGAGGGAAAATCACTGGAGAAGCATGTGTGAAGAAGTAAGAAGAGGTGAGATCCCCTACATGTGGAAAGGGACCAGCTTCACAGAGGGGTAATGGGGTACCATTCTGTGTAACAGAGTGCATGGACATGGAGGATTCAAGGAATCAGAGGATTCCTTGGTTCAATTAAATGACTTCTCACCCACTTTCAGTTACTCCAATAAGTGTTTCATAAATGTAGGTTCACTCCTTAAAATTCTATAAATGATTTTTTCCTTTTTATCTCAAACTTTATTCAAAGCTCCTCTAGCTCACTCCTCCAGCCACTGCCAAGCTGTACACAGGAGAACAGGGTCAAGTTCTGAGACATTCCTTCTTCTGTCCTCTTCTGGAACCTGTCTCCTCTAGCTGGGAAGAAGAGAGGTGATAGGTGTTTTCTCCCTCATAGTTCCACCGATTAATGGGCGTGGGGAGAACCTAGTTCAGGTGAGTTGTCTTGTAAACTGTGCATTCCATATAGGTGTTCACAGAGCCAAGTTCAGCTTCACCCTGACCTCGGATGAATGATCCAGAAGCTCCCTCCAAACAACTTGAACATCTTTCCTGGGCCTGTATGTAGAGTCACTGTCAATCCTTTCTAGGTCAGGCATTCATTTACATGGCCCAACAGTATCAGGGCACCCAGGGCCTTCTCTTCTACATCACAGCCAAGGACCCCAAGCTCCCTTGTCCTTGCTGCTGTAGTTTTCTCTATTGTCCTTTATCTGACAGTATTTTGTTCTTTTTGAGTACTTACTGACTCCCTCAACTGTGCTGTAAGAGTCATGAGACTTAGGATGTTTTACAATGTTTGGTTCACTATAAAATCTCCTTGTCCTTTAGTACCTAGCACCTAGGTGATATTCAGTATGTTCTGAGTATGAAAGAAAAAGGAAGGAAGAAAGAAAAGAAGGAAAGAAGGAAAGAAGGAAGGAAGGAAAGAAGGAAGGAAGGAAGGAAGGAAGGAAGGAAGGAAGGAAGGAAGGAATTTTACCCAACTTCCTCGAGCACATTGGGGGTACACTGGAATACTAATGTCCCAACAAATCAGGCTTCTCTGTAGTACTTTTGACCTTATACAGGCCCTTTCCATATCAAGCCTGGACTTGGCTATGTGGCTTGCCCTGGCCAATGGAACATTAACAATAATGGCCTAAGCAGAAGCAAGACAAAGCCATCTCAGACCCTCTAGCCCCAGTCAAGCCCCTAATGACTGTAGCCATGGACCCCATGCCAATCTGGTGACCCACAGAAACATGAATAAAAATAATGACTAATGTTTCAAACCACTACATGTTGAGGTAGCTTCTTAGGCAGTAATAGGTAACTATTAGAGTATGTAGAATTTTTTTGTCCTCTCCACCCTGACAGCATAAGATACTCCACAAAAGAACTTTCCAAGCCGCATCCGTCTCTCTTCTCAGCAGTATCCAAACTCAGAAGTCTAGAGCTTCAACAAACCTCCAATTCCTCTTTGTGTGATCCAAACTGCAAAAGTCACTGTGGTAGCTGCTACAAATTAGTTCCCAGAAACTGTACATACTACCCAAGATGAACTTCCAGAAATAACCAGGGTTACTTGCACATTTACTCTGCCAAGGCACAGGAGAAAGATTCACCCTAGCTTTGTCTAAGCGCCCTAGGCCAGGGAACTCATCAGTCTTTTCTATGATGTAGTGGAAGAGGTAAGGAGGGACAGCTTCATAGCACAAGCCCCTAGCCAGTATGCTCCAAGACCTTTCAGTCTCCAGTGTCTGTGGTGGCCTCTGAAGCCCCTGGCCAGAGGACACTGCTTGGTTTCACTGAGACCTGTCATGCATTAATTTCCCCCTCAGCTTTGGAGGTCCCTGAGATCTGCCTGGCATTACTCACCAGGGAAAATCATCTGCTAGCAACCTGACCCCATGGAATTAAAAACTTGGCCTGCAAGAGTGAGTGGACAGGACCTGCCATGCTGCCTCAAAAGCTGCAATACCAGCTCTCCAAAACCCACAGAAGGTGTAATTAAGGCACACAGGAGCAGATGTGGCCTCATTTTGCATAGGCCACCAAGCCCTGAGCCTTAGAACCCAAGCATCCAGGAGCCCAACGGGGGTCACCTTCCCTTCCAACACTGCACATCTAAGCAAGTCACTGATGTGCAGATATTGAGTAGGAAATACTTGGAGGTGGTGGATGATCAAGGAAGAGAAATATCTCTGAAATTTTTGTCCCTTCCAATCCTCCATCCAGCCTTATTTCTCAAGAGCTCTTAAGCACTGTAGGATAGCTCTGGGCTGACTCACGAAAACCTTCAAATCAAAAGTCACATCCAGAGCCACTCAGATGTGTTATGTTTAAATAACCACATGATGGTTTAAAATCCAAAATTTTATGGAAAACTCAGTATTTCCAGTGTCTCTTGAGTTTGGGAAGTAATATATCCATTTGGCACCTGTCAGCTGAAGTTAAGTAGTGGCTGTATCCCAGGCCACACTGTTGTTAGGAGTTATCCTGCCTTGCTCATTGCCATCACTTAGTGGAAGCATACAGGCATTTCATTTTGGGTCCTGAAGTCAATATGCAATCTTCAAGCAGGTCCTTCAGGGTCTGCCCAGCTGCAGACCCATCATCTCCAAGGTCTCACCCTTTGTGGCAGCCCATATCTAGCCACTTGTGCTGTGAGGTGGGAGACATACAGGCCCTGCCATTTCTGATTGATGCAAGACAAGTCTGAGACACAGTGTACAGCTCTTTGAATTAAGTTAGCCAATACTTTCTCAGGTTTCTGTTTCCATTTCACATCTCTCAATTATCAACCCTGTTTTGGTCCACTTCCTTTCACAGAGATTGACCATGGCAAATATTTTGTATTTCAAATCATCTTAGCATAGCATTGACTTCCAGAGAACCTAACTTTTCCAAGGTCTCCAAAACAGAAAGAGGCAGAGCCACAGTCTCCTGACTCTGAGAAGAGTCTGGCTGGGAAAATCCCTCTTTGCAGATCACTCCATACCTTCCACCTGTCCTGACCACCATAGAAAGATGTGTTATGCTATGATTTCCCTTAAAACTGGAACCTAAGATGAGGATTTGGGTGTAGCTAGCATGTTTGAGAAGAGAGCCAGAAAGCAAGGGAGTGGCTCAGAAAGGAGGAAGAGCCAGATAATGGCATGTTGTCACAACTGCTGCTATGGCCAGCAGTTCTCTATGAGAAGTCTCCAATCCACAACTATCCACTAGCAGAGCATTTATCCACCTGCTCCTGCCCCATGTGGTTAAGGGTCATTCCCCAACTTGAACACTAACCACCTGCCTCTGAACTCTGCCTGAGCAAGGGCCATGCTGGCCCTACAATGTCAGAGGTCACTGGACAAAATGTGAAAACCCATGCCCTGCACAAAAAAGCTAGCAACAGATCATTATAATGAGACATAAGACACAGTAGTAGAAGAACTGACAAGATTCAAAAGAAGCACAGGAAATGTGCTTAAATCAGCCAGTGGGGAGAACTCAGAAAGATAGCTGCACAAAGGAGGCTAGCTCTGAATAAAGCTTTGAAGGATGCATAGGAGTTCATCATGAGGCAGAAAGCTCAACACACAGGCAACACTATATACAGTGTGTTTGGGTGCTGTAAGTATTTTTGGTGTTCTAGTGCATAAAGATCAAGGAGGAGTGGGACCAAAGATAGAGGTTAGACCTGAGAAGCTCTAGTATCATTCTAAATACTTTAAACTTTTGTCCAAAGGGTAATGTTTTATTTTATTTTTAAATTATCACGCAGCTAAATTGACTTTTTTCTATTATTATATAGTTCTGAAAATTTTAATATATATAAAATTCATATAACAACCATAATTAGGATACAGAACAGTTTTACAACCTCAAAAACTCCCTTATAATCATATTCCATCCCCTATCCCTAACCCTGTGGGTTGGATACTTCTCTCTTTTTGCTGAGAAAAAAATGCCCAAGAGGATTGCAAGATGGCTGACTGAGTGGCAGCACGATAAGAGCCTCTCTGAGGAAAAAAAACTTAAAACAACTCAGACGCTGGAATCTGGCAACATGGAGAAAGCCAGACAAAAGGAGAGGAATTCTCATGACCCAGGAAGAAACTGAGGAAAAAGAAAAAGAAAAAAGAAAAAGAAGCATGGACAGAGGGCTGGAGCTGGGCAAGCCCCAATCGCTGTTCTGGCATGTCTTAAAGTCAGGTGACTCACGATCGAGCTGAGATCGAGGCCCTGCTGAAAGCGGGGGTTGGTGAGCTCCAAACCCTCCACTGGAGGAGGCCCTGAGACGGGAAGTGGAAACAGCCAGTCGAGCTGCATGAACTTTGGTGAGTGATGGGAACTGCATCCACCAAACTGGGAGGACTGGCTGGGGGACATTTTGGAGTTGGGCAGGGCCAGCTTGAATCAAAACCCGAGGCAGCGTCCCCTGATGACTCCTAGTCCAAAGCAGATTAGTGGGATCTGCTTGGGCAGGGCCATGCCCCTGGTTGAAAACCAATAGCCAGGGATGAGGCTCTTCTGGGCCAGTGGCATTGCCAGGAAACACACAAACTTGTTGAAGCATAAACTGGTTGACTGGCATAGGAGGAGCCAGCTCTCAGGGTGCAACTCGCAGATCTGCAAAGGACTGAAGGGCGGTACTTCCCTAGTAAGTGCGCTGCAGAAAAAACTGTAAGCAATAGTAAAGGCCCAGAGACCTCCACCACCCACCTGTCCGAAAACATGACAAGACAGAGAAAGAGCAAAAGGTCCCCAACTGCAGAACCAGGGAAAGTGAGTCCAACAGAGGTAAATGCAGAGGAGGTTGAAAGCAGCAAACCTGTAATGTCAGAAACAGCCTCATTGGAAATAAAGAAATACATCCATGACCTCATCATCAAATTTAAATCTGAAATTCTAACTCAGGTTAAGCAAGATATAAGAAGATTAATAAAAGAAGTCCTGGGTAATCCTCAGGTAGACACAAATGAAAGAATGAGGAACCCAGAGAAAGGAGAGAAGCCTTTGATGAAGAATATAAACAAAATCTAGAATATATGAAGCAGATCCAAAGAGAATATCAGGAAATTAAAAATTCCATTGAAACCTGGCAAAACTTTTTAACAGAAACTAAAGATAAACTTTCAAAATTTGAAGATAGATTTGCAAAGTATGATCGTGAAAGGAAGGATCTCTTAAAAATAACAAGGAACCAGGAAGCAATGATACAAAGGCTATAAGATGACAAGAGGGTTTATAACCCAAGAATAACATATGTGAATGAAGATGCAGCAACAAATACAAATGAAATAAAAAGTCTATTCACAGAAATAATTAAGGAAAACTTCCCAAACATAGGTAATGGAAGTTAAGTTCAGATAAATGAGGCATATAGAACTCCAGCCAGCTACAACCAAAACAGATCTACACCCAGGCATATAATAATCAGGATCCCAGAAATCCATCACAAGAACAGAATATTAAAAGCAGTCAGAGAAAAGAAACAGATTACCTATAAAGGAAAACTCATCAAAATCACAGCAGACTTCTCAGTGCAAACCATCAAATCATGAAGAGCTTGGAGTGAAATATTTCAAGCCCTGAAAGAAAATAACCTCCACCCCAGAATGATGTAACCTGCAAAACTGTCTCTCAAAATTTATGGAGACACAAGATATTTCCATGACAAAGAAGAACTGGGGGAGTTTTTGACCACCAATCCAACCCTGCAAAGAATACTGAAGGACATTCTAGAGAGAGAGAAGAAAATCACCAGGGTTCCAGGAATAATGGCAGAAAGGCCTCAAAGAAAGGGGCAGACAGTGGAATGGACAAAAGTAAACAAATAACAACAGAAAATTAGCATAGCAGAGATAAGTCAGAGAATATTGGTTATATCACTGTTTTATCTTGACTGATTTTATTTGAATCTGATATGCTTGAGAGTGTCAAGTCTGAGAGTAGGGGCAACTACTCTGAAGATGACATGATTCAATAGGATACCCATTCTGGTTTGATTTTTAACTGCCTTTGAAGTCCTATAATGTCTCCAATGTTTAGATTTTATTAATAGTGTAAAGCAATGCTAAGTTTATATTATATTTGACGATATAGACAATTTTATTGAAAATAACT